>JABUQX010029145.1:105000-106897 GCA_015478945.1 Trachelipus rathkii
GTCTAGGGTAGGAGATGAACAAAGGGGGTAAGGTTAAAAAAACGCTTCAGAAAGTCACATGAGCATATGGGTCAGGTATAAACACAACTCACTCACGTACATGTGGATGGAAATAGAAATACGGACCTCAGGGAGGGCCCCCTGGGGGTTGGCGACCGAACAATGTCCTCAGGAAAGACGCTGGGGTTCTTGGAACCCCAGTTATAGGCATCCTTGTTTACATCACGTGACAAAACTAGCAATATATAAAAAAAAGATCTAAAAAAATTAACGGATCCCATATAACTCACAAAGGTCATATATAATAATAAATATATATAATTATACTTATATATATATTTATATATATTATAATTTATATAATATATATATATATATATAATAAATATATATATATATACATAATATATATATATATATATTATATATATATATATATATAAGTATATGATGAAGTTGCATAATAACAGACAAAACTCTATAGACTTTTCGAAGAACTTTATTTCGAAAATAAAAGTTCAATAAATATATGAATGAACTAAAAATCATTTTTTTTTATAAAAGAATAATTTTAATTCCCTTTACACTATGGTATTACTTTAACTAAAGGAATACCATAGGAAAACCGCAAATGGCAGGAGTGGGTGTCTCTCGGCCTTCCGGGGTGGGAACGACGGGGGGACTTCGTAGCCCCTTGTTCCCCGTCGGCTTGGGCCCCCTAAATGGGGAAAATAAAATATTCCGATGAATAAATGCCAAAAAATTTTTTATTGGTTCTACATATAATTATGAAACTTTTATTCTAAATAAAGTTCTTCGAAAAGTCTATAGATTTTTGTGCTGTTATTTTGCACTTCACACACACACCACACATATATATATATATATATATATATATATATATTATATATATATATGAATATATATATATATATAATAGTATTATATATATATATATATATATATATATATATAATATATATATATATATTATATATTATATATATATCAGGGGCGGTATACCTGGGTAAGCAGGGTAGGTAGCTCCTACCCAAATATTTTTAAGTCTTTTTAATATAAAGTTATTTATATATATAAAATAAAAATTATTAGAAATTTTATATGAAAGTGTAAAAAGAAACTGATTTATAAAATAAATTTAGAAAATCAACTACTTTATAATAACATTATAATAAATTAAACTTCATTTGAAATTTTCCTTCCTACTCTGTTCCTAGGAGTAAATTGGAAAGCCATGGGCGTACGGGTAGATCTTCAATATTTCATATAAAAATATATAGAGGAAAAAGCCAAGCGTCATACCTTGCTGTTGAGCGAAAAAAAATGCGAATTTTCGCGAGTACGAAACTTTCGTTCACCCCGTGAAATCGTCGAAATAATTTGAAAAAAAGATTATGAATATCTCTCATCTCTAGATCTTATCTCTCTCTCTCTCTCTCTCTCTCTCTCTCTCGCTCTCTATCTCTCACTATCTCTCTCTCTCTCTATCTATCTATCATTTATCTATCTATATCTAACTAATCTATCTATCTATCTATCTATCAATGTACATATTTTCACTTATGGTGGCAGAATGAAAATAAATGTTTACCGCATATATTTGCCATAGTGTTAAAGTTTTGGAATAGAGGCAGTAAAGGGAGTGCTTTATGAATTTTAAATTATATGTAACATTTTATTAATTAAGTGTGCTTTACCTTTAATATAATTAAAATATTATTTAAAAATTCTGGTGCCTATGTCAGGCTTTAAGTCAATCTTATGCAATAAAATACACATAAAATAAACATACTTTAATTCAAAAGGACGTGAAAAATTAAATTTTTCCTTGAAATAAATGACGAATTGCAGTTAAAGAGTTTTCGTTTTATATATA
>JABUQX010029146.1:5000-23282 GCA_015478945.1 Trachelipus rathkii
GATGTAGAATGAGATTTTTTAAAGCCGTGTTGATGGTTTGAGGAGTGGATGGTGGTTTGTATTTTTGTGAGAATGATCTTCTCCATGAGTTTGCTTAGGGATGAGAGAAGGAATATGGGGCGGTATGAAGATGAGAGATTGGGATCTTTTCTGGGTTTTAATTTAAGTATGATAGCTTTTTTCCAGTGGGGGGGGATGTAGTTGAGACCAGGATTTATTGAAGATATCAGTGATAAATGATATGGTAGCTGGTCCAAAGTGTTTTATGTGGAGGTTGGAGATGTTGTCTGGTCCGGTGGCAGGGGAATTTTTTAAGGTTTTGATGAATTTTTTGTTTCTTGGGGGCAATAATATATATAATATATAAATATATATATATATATAATTATAGTATATATATATATATTATATATATATATATATATATATTATTATATATATATATATATATATATATATATTATATATATTTATAATGTATATATATATATATATATATATATATTGAGATATTAAAAAAAAACTGAAATTGTTCATTTAGGGGGAGCAGTACAGGAACATTAACCTAACCTATAACATAATGGTAGTAGCATGACACATTTTACACCTAAAATCAAAATAAAGATTAATGGTTTTTCTAAACGTGTTACAAGATGCTAAATGTTATATTATATATATTATATATACTATTATTATATTATATATTATATATAATAATATATATATATATATATATATATATATATAATATATATATAATTATATATATTATATAATAGTATAAGATGGCCCTTTCAACTTAATGAATGGGGGGAAATAAAATACGGAATAAACCGAGTCATCGTAAATCCCTCAGGTGAAACGCCGACGCAATGCTTTTAAATAGAGAAGAGGGGAATCCAACATTCATCCAAAGTAGAATTAGGATAAAAAAGAAAAAGAAAGAAGAGAATGCAGGCGCCGATGGTTCAAAATCGAGGAATAATGATTGCCCATTAGATGCGAATAAAAGTGGGAAAGAACAAAATTTTGAGAAAATAATTTAGAGATATTTTTGACAAGAGGTATAAATTTTTATCAGTACTAAAACAAGAGGCAGCGACTTTCTTTAATGAAATACGCTTTACCAGTGAATAATAACCCTGCTTCGATTCGGCACAGCTAAATTAGCAAAAGTGATAGAACGATATATTTTCCGTTCCAGTAAGCACAGTCTCAAGCTTGAATTGCATGAAAATAGGTGCATTAAACCATGGATTTTGGTTAGAAAAAATAAATAAAATCTGTTCATCCTTATGTGATTGTAATCTCTTATCTTTTACATGGCAGCACCGAATCATCAAGCATCCTATAATCATTCAGGATTCATTTCCATAGATTCCGCAGATTGGCTCAGTGTTCCATAAACTGGATCAAAACTCAAAAATAGAGTTAGGGCAGGGTGTTCTGTTGGACGAAAAGTGTGTATAATTATGAGAGACATAGATTATGGCAGAGCTAATTGATAAATGGCGGAAAATGTTGCATCTTATGACGAGAAATAGTAGCGTGGAATTACAAGTCATCGTACTAAGAATTGCTTTGCGATCCGGAATATGTACAGGTTCGCCTAGTTCAGCTCTTCCCACCTGCAACAGTTTTAAGGAGCTCAATTTAATCAGTTGATCTACGTTAAAATCTTTCCAAATAGAAGAATATAGCATTTGAATGACAAGATGTACAGTCTGCAGCTGTCTCGGGCAGGGTTGGCAATAAAAACTCGGGTTTTTTGAAAAAAACCCACATCCAACCCCGGGTTTTTTGTCCTTTCATATAAAACTCCGAAAAAAACCGGTAAAATTGGGCAAAATCAACAGAACTTGACAATTACGATGCTTTTATATATATAATAATATATATATATATATATATATTAATTATATATAATATATATTATATATATATATATTTATATCTATATATATATATATAATATATATAGTATAATATATTATAAATATATTACTATATATATATAATATATTATTATTATTAAAGGGTTCTTTTGTTACCAAATGGTGTGCCACCTAGTGCATTAAAATTTAAAGGCATTACAATTTTTAAGTTTTGTTGGTCATGTTGTTACTTGTCAATGTGTTTCAGCAATTTAGCAAAAGGTCATGTCATCTCATGTGGGTTTCGAGAAGTACACCTTGTCAGCCTAGTATAAGTGTGTTTTTGATGTGGGATGTCTGGCCACAGACTATACAGCTTAGGGCTCTTTTGCGACTCCCTTTTTGTCTGGAGTAATTTATATTGAATAAAATAATTAATAATAACAATAACAAAGAGCATTTAAACTAGTAAACTAGGATAAAGAAGTTGAAATTAACAATAAAGAAATTAAACATAAGATATTACTATCTTTCAATTAATTAGCCTTCAGTCTCAGTTGAATTTTATCCTTCATTTTTACCTTTTTTTTTTTTTTTTTATTATTATAAAACCCAGTGATGGGTTTTTGATGGGTTTTTCAAGGTGGGCTTTATTGAAAAAACCCATTGGGGACAACCCAGTTGTCCCCAATCGTGCCAACCCTGGTCTCGGGGGTATTGAGATATTAAAAAAAAAAACTGGAAAATTGTTCCATTAGGGGGAGAAGTAGCAGGAACAAAACTTAACCTATAACATAATGGTAGTAGCATGACAGATTTTACACCATAAAAATCAAAATAAAGATTAAGGTTTTCTAAACGTGTTACAGGAATGGTAAATGTTATTATAAGCACTTATCCACCCATTTGAGGGTAACCTTAAATTATGTGGTAGGTGGGAAATTTTTCAACAAAATATTTATTTTTGAAAAAGTGCGATGATTTTTTTGAAGGTCATCCGATCAACATGAAATTTTCAGTCGAGGAATATATGCATTTTTTTAAAACATGTTTTTGTATATCTAAAAAATGTTTTAAATTTTTTTTTTTTTTTTTTTTTTTTTAAATTGGCCTATTGCTAGAAAAAAAATTATGCAAAAACAAACAAATAATCTAAAATATGTGTACTCCCGACAACTACAAAAAGCACTGAAAATTTCATGTAGATCGGATGACCAGAAAATTTGTTTTAGCAATTTTTCATTTTTCAGAACCAAAAAAAAGCTGGTTTGAAATTCGACCATTGCTGAGATATGGTTTCAAAATTCACAAAAAATGGCAACGGTAAATTTTTTTTTAGGTAATAGACCATTCTTCGAATATCTCCAAGTTTCAAGTCATTTAAAAAAAAAAAAAAACAGGATGACGAAAATTATAGAATGTCAAAAATATTACCGTAGTTTTTCAAAAAATGAAAATACGATACAAACCAATGTAGAAGAAAAAAAAAAATAAAAATAAAAAAAAAAAAAAAATTTTTTTTGAAGTTTTAGGGGTCAGAAAAAGCTGCAGTTTACTTTTTATTGGCCAAAATTGACTGAAAATTAAGAAAATTCTGACCTTTTCCGGTTTATGACTAAGACCGAAAAGTTATATAGCCAAAATCAAACCGAGCAGTGAAGCGCTAAAAGTTTAAAATTTCACCATAATCATAAAGATTTATATAGCTATACTCTGCACGTGGCTCTATATTGTTGTGTTGTTATTTCTGCTTTTGTTTAATTCATATATGGTAATATTTGTTTAAGCTTAAAGCAATGTCATTATAAAAATACATTTCATGAACGTGCCCTTTTGTGTTACGAAAAAATGGGATTATTTCAGAAAGCCCGAATGTATATTATTTAGATACTGAAGTCATTAATAATATCCTCGTTCGTTATATCTTTCCAAAGTAAGGCATGTTAAGACTTGACGATGACCTTTGACAAGCTTCCCCGCTCACACTCGGGTCAAGGGTCATGCCTTACCATGCCTTACTTTGGGAAGGAAGTATTCTTTCAAAGTTAAGTTTCCTTTTAGCTCATCGTGGCCAAGTGGTAAAACACTTGGTATACCAATAGCGAGGGCTCGGGCTCGAAACTCAGGAGAGAATAAAGGATTCTTTGTTTTCAAACTGTGAGTGTATTAGCAGTTGTAAAATTGATAATGATACATTATCTTTCTGAGTGGATCCCTGTTTGATCCTTGACCCAAGTGTGAAAGGGGAAGCTTATCAAAGGTCATTGTCAAAGTATTGACATGCCTTACTTTGGGAAGAAAGTTGTGCAGTTTCCTTTTAGCTCATCGTGGTGATGTGGTAAAACACTTGCTATACCAACAGTCGAGGTCTTCAGGTTCCGGATAACCCAGCTGCGTGTAGAATAAAACGGATTCCTTTTATATTCATATATATATATATATATATATATTATATATATATATATATATATATATATATATATATATATATATATTATATATATATATATATATATAATATATATATAATATATAATATATAATATATAATACATATATATATATAATAATATAATATATATTTATATATATATATATATTATATATATATATATATATATATATATATATATATATATATATATAATATATATCTGCATTAGAATTTTATATAATATTTGATATATATCATCACATATGATAATTAGTTTAACCTCTTGACCTCACTGACTTGCTATCCCAACTGGTTGAAAAAACGTCAAGATGAGATATCACAAATTGTTCATGTCTTTTCATTTTTTCATGTTTCATATAACAAGTGCCATTCTCATTTCCTCATTAAGAGAAAGTTGGAGTTCTGTTCCAACTTCCTGTTCTGGTTGCTTGAAAAATTTTGAAGCGATGCTTTTTTGCGAGAAAACCTTTCAATGCATCATACATTGTTCAATTTGATTAAAGGCAGTTGCTGTCACTAATAATGGAGACTGCAATGTAGAATATAATGGAAAAGTGAAGGAGAATAAAGTTGAAATCATAATTAAACATAACCAATTGCCTCGTGATTACAAATTCCAAAAGATTTGACGTTTTTGAAAAGGTCAATATCTTGATATGTTAGCAATCCATCATAACTATCCAGTTTCCACCCACACCCCTTCTTTCACACATTCATGTTAGGTTTGTCCATTTTGTCTCTCGAAAATCTCTTTCCTATTTTTTTGTATTAAAATAGTTGTCCGCATAGGTGGCCTAAAATAGTTTCAGTGAGCCAATGAAGTTTGTAATGTATTGTTGTACTCCACAATAGTGTGAACATACAATGCGCTCGATATTTTCTACAGCTTAAACACATTTAAAACCCATTTTTTTTATTGTTGCTGCACCATTATGTCGTTATCCAATCAGAATGTTACATTTTTTTTCAAGCTTCGTAGTATTTCCAGAACTAGGGATTCCCTTTTTGTGCTTTCAACAGCCATTAAACGTAGGAAATCTTCACGAACCACAAATATGTTTTTTCTCATTTGTTAATATATACTCTTAATAAGATTTGATTATTTTTATAAATTAAAATTAAGACTCTAGCCATTAAAAGATTTTGATAATTTAAATAATTTCGGAAGGGGTGGTTCAAACCCTCACCCTGGGCACGGCCTTGCACTTGATCATAGGTTAAACATATTTTCATTCTTTGAATTTGCTTAATTTTTTTTTTAAGATATCTACTTTAAGAGTGAACTGCAGGGCAAAACGATCAGGGGTTTGTCAAAGAAGTCTCGACTTTAATTCTGTTTGACAAACACGATGTATTTTAAAAATTTATTAACTTCCCAATTCACATTTCTTCAAAAAATCGAAATTTTCATAAGATTCCACATTGATAAACGAAATATATTCTAAATCTAGTTTTTATTTAATCAAAATCTTAACTCAAAAAAACACAAATAAATTTTCTTGAATTTAATTAAATTTAATAATGAGATTCTCGTATTTCCTTTTTTTCCCCCCTTCTCTCTCTTTTTTTTTATTATTTATTTTTGTCTTAATCCTTAGAGATTACAGATTCAAAATCCACGTTTTTGGAAATTGAAATTTAAAAACACATTTACCGCTCATTACATAGACGTACTTGGTTAGGAATATAGATAAAAAACTTTGCTAGATGCAATTATATGGAATGACTCATTTGAAACGACCAAGCTGAATTTGGTTATAAAAACTTTTAACCTTCTTTTGTCAAAAGCATTAAAATCTGATAAAGAAATGCGAATATATAGACTCGCCTATTAATTTTTATAAGTAACACTTCAGTTGTTTAAGAATACGATAATAGGTTGCAACTATAAATCTGAAAGCAGCATTATTTGAAAATAGTTTATAGATACTTGATGACAGGTTCAACAACTGTTTCTTGAGACGCACACTAGATAAGTAATATCTAATATCAAGATATAATAACTATATATATAATTTATATATATAGAGTATATATATTGCTTTTTATATTATATAATTGAATATCATAATAATTATTTATATATATATATATTAAATTAGGATATACTATATATTATATATATATATTACTTATATATATAAATATAATATATATATATACATAACGTGTCATATTATTATATTAATTTATTTTAATATAATATATATATTATAGTACTATTATAATATTTATATAATAATACTATATATAGTATATTATATATATATATATATATATATATATATGGTAATAATATACATTAATTGTATAAGTATATATATTTATAATTATAGTTAAAAATCTTATCTAAATTCGTATTTAGATAATTCATTATTCGATATATATATAGTCATTATATTATCAAATTTAAGTTCCTATTAATATATAATCAAATGCATATATAGACATAATTTGCTATAATATTATTCCCCCAAATGACAGGAATAGATAATCTGATATTTGTAAGTAATGATAATATCATTCATCTAGATATTACAAATATACATTTATACGTTATTGCTATTATATATACACTACTCGTTATACAACTTATATATTATATATATATAATTATATATATTATATATATTTATAATATTTATATATCTATATATATATATATTATTGTGCCTAATATAGGAGTTAAAATATTTTGAGTATTATAGTTAATTATATATTTTCAATATTGTGGTGTGTGGGATGTCGTCAAGGGTTAGAATTGGAAAATGAAGATAGGGGAGCTACATAGAAAAAGTGGCAGCGGGATGGACGAGTTGCTCTTCATGAACTTAGCAAAACGACGACAACAAATAATAAGAAGAAGAGCATCGGCTTAAAAGGGCTACTTTCTTTCTTCATGAGGCGCCACCTGAAGCTCTTAGGGTCGAAAGAAAGAATGTTACATCCTTATAATGCTTCCATCCTATTCTACGTAGCCGGAAAATATTTTTTTATTATCAAAACTGAACTTCTAAAGAGTAAATTACTCACTCTTCAAAAAATCAAATTTTATTTAAAAGAAAGTTGCATATAAAAAATAAATAAACATAAATATTTTCAAATTAATTCTCCTTTATGGGGCTAAAAATGTTAATTAACAACAGAATTTTTTTAATTTAACAAATTGCCCCTAAAAGAGGTATGCTCGATTAATAATAATTATTTAACTGTTTTTATATAATAAATAATTTATATTAATATATATATTACTAAATTATTTAATAAAATAATTAATTAATTATATACTATTATATATAATATTATATTATATATATATATATATTATATATATATATATATATATATTATATTATATATTATATATGTAATATATAATATATTCTACTATATATATATATATTATATAATATATATATTATATATATATATATATATTAAATAATAAATATTTATTATATAAATAAAATTAATATATATTATTATATATAATATATGATATATATATATATATATTATTATATATATATTATATATATATATATATATTATATATAATATGATTGAATAAGCTAAAGAAAAGTTCCCCTCCAGATAGTAAATAGTAAAAACCGTGGACATTTTAGGTAAAACTACCGATCATTGGCACTGCAAACAAATGAATAAGATATTATGTCACCAAAAATAAATAGAAAATAAAAACAGAAATAAAAATCACATATGTAATATATAGCTAAATTTAATAATGAAACACACAGTTTATCCAAGTTTAAGTTAGGAAAGTTACAACGTGATAAATTAAGAGAAGTCAGAAAGAAGAGTTTATAGTTGTAGTGTTTTCTATATATGGAAGAAATTTGGCAAAGTTAGTAATGACTGAGAGAACGTGTCGTAGGGGGAGATCGGGTTTGCGCGTTTAGGTAAGTCGTGTAAGATACCAGGGTTACAGCCTGGGATATAGAGATTGTAAGGAGTTTTGCAAAGTGTTCTTTGAGGGGCCTGAGGACGCTGTTACCATATGAAAAATTGTAATGTATCACTATCAGTGGACTAAATTTAGTAGCCAAGAAAGAGTAATGTTTTAAACAGAATTTTAAGGAATCTTTTTTTTCAACTAGTCTACTAAAAACCAGTAAAGACGATTGTGTCCAGGTTTTGCAGAGAACTAACGTTGGCAACCCTTTCACAATGGAACAATGCCAAAATGGGATTATCCCTTTTTTGATAATTCTTACAAAAAAAAAAAAGGAATTACTTCGTCTCTCCACCTTCTCTCAGAAAGCCTACCTAGGGTTGGGAAGGAAAAAACAAGCTCAAAAAATCGTTTTTTTCCGGAAAAAAACGGGTTTTTTCAAATCAAAACACAGCCTGAAAAAAAAAACAAGTAAAAAATTTGTTTTTTTTTTTTTTTTTTTTTTTTTGTTTTTTATCAAATTGATGTGGAATTAAATGTTTGAACTAATTAATAAATATATTTGAGTGCAATAATTCTTCTAATTTGGACATTTTTTTGGTTCAATTTCCTAAAACACACAAGGTGGACCACCCCCCTGAGTCTGTGATTCAATTTCAAAAATTTTTCATTTAACTCGGGGTTTTACGCCACCCATATTTTTTACTTTTATAATTCAGAATTTTGATATCATATATTTTGTATATGTGGCTATTACTGTTTTTCCTTACCTCCTGTTTTCAGCTTTCAGTAATATTATTCATACTTATTTAATACAGAATTTAGAAAAACTGTGCCAACTTTCCAGTATTGTAGTAATAAGATATATATATATAGAGATAAGATGAGATATAAATGAATATAATTTTTGTTGTGGTGACGTTGCAAAATATTTTCTATTGTCATAATCTAGCACTCAGGAAAACTTCTGAAATAAAATTTGCCAACTTATGAAGAGAGATGATTATGCTAAGGCAGTATAAGGCTTAAGAGAATCTGTTACTGAACTGCTCTGTACACGCACATGTCATTTCCACCCGATACTTCATCGAAACTGAGATATAAGCTTATCAGTCAAATCAAATTAACATGTGTCTGATCAAGCTGATTGAGCCCAGTGATAATAGAGATATAGAGATCAAAGCACAGTAGGTCAGCTACTCAGTATCGATTACGCGGCGATGGGGACTAGTGATTAGTGAATGACAAAAGTTGATATTCAAAGCCAAATATTTAATTATTTAGTCATTCACTCATCCTCTTCATTTAAATCTTGGTATAATTTTAAATGTAATATCCCAATAATTTTTATTATTCTCATCTTTGCATCCACCATTAAGTCCGTTTTTGAGTTCTTGTCCATTCCCCAGAACAGCGCCGGGCGTTCATTCTATCCCATACTTAAAATAACTAATATTAAAGATATATATATATAGATATATATCACTGATTACAAATGTAAAATACTAGCTCTAAAATTAGTAAGTAGAAGCTCTACAAACGCAGTCTCCAGGCCTATACCACTACGTACTTTGTAACGAAAACAATGATACAATATACGAGAAAGGTAGTTTGGCTATTTTATAAATCATAATGGAAAATTACATTTGCTTTACTATCTATATCAAAGTATCACCCATATAACTATATCCTGAAAAAGAAATATCTCAAGTGAAATTCATATTACATTAGCTCTTTATATATTTTTAAAATACATTTAATGAAAAAAAAGAAAAAAACTGAAAACAAAACGAAAAAAAAACATGAAAAAACACGTTTTTTTTTTTTTCTTTTTTTTTTCCTGAAAAAAACACGATTTGATCAAAAACGGTTTTTTTTTTGTCTATTTCCGTTTCTTCCCACCTAAAGATAAGTCACTAACTCACCCTGAGAGACTCATAATTCTTCTTCCTGTCTTTTCCACTACCCAAAACATAGTCTTTCTTCAAACTACAAAGTAAGAATCATCGCGTCTTTAAAACAATTTACATACTAACAATTTAAACTTAGGGTCATACCATGATTGCCTTCCGACATGAAATTCAACTACCTGTCCATCTTGGGCTAATATACATTCTCTCGTCCTTATAACATTATTCCAATTTAGTTACGGATTTGTGCTTAATAACGCATTTAGTTAATCAGAAATTTTTTTTTTTTTAACACTATTAACACTTTCGATTTTCAATTACGGTATCCAAAGGATTTAAACCATTTCTTTGTGGAATGGTTGCTTCAATTTATTTTTTCATCTCAAATTTTTAGTTTCATAAAATTTCCAAGTTTTTCTTTTTCACTTTCAAATATGCTCTTCTCCTTACAGAGAAATACGAAGATCTGATTAGAAATTATATTATTATATCGGGTTGGCAAAAAAGAAAAAACCAAAACCCGGGTTGGAAGGACACAAAAAAAAAAAAAAAAAACAAGCCCAGTTTTTTTTTTTTTTTTTTTGGGGGGGGGGCTTTTTGGGTTTTATTCAGCTTTTCGGGATTTTGGGAGCGTCTTTTTTTTATAAAATTTTCTGTTTTTTTGGGGAAATAATAAAATGGTCAATATTAAATTTTGTTTTTTGTCGTGTCTTTAAGTATTATACTTTGCCAAATAAGATTAATTAGGTTATAAAATTTCAATTAACATATCTGGTACAGACATTGGTCAGATTGGCATGCTGAATGAATGTCATATGGCCTAGTTGGGTGAAAGCTTGTTAAAGGTATTGATATTGTTATGGGTTATTGATAGTATGACATACACAGGAACTATGCTTATGTATTTCAGTAATTAAAAGTTTAATATTTTTAAAATTTATATTATTTTTTTAAATTCGACACTTGGTCGCCATCATAATCTAGGCAGTGGTGGCCTCAAACCCTGGTAGCTGACGGGCAGATGTTGCTCGCGTAACGTTCACATGTGGATCGCGCTGCGTATTCATTCAGAGATTTATCCGTTTAATTACTAAACTTAAAATAGTTTTAAAGAAATTTGTGATGATATTCTTTATATAATTTATAAGACTCTAAATTTAGATAATTATATATATATATATTATAATATTTTTATATATATATATTAATATTGATCAGTTTCCTGCCCTTAGGGACTATGGGAGAGTCTTGTTGGCTGGTAGGTTGACCATTATCAAGGCTCTGACGGGTCTGACACAACATGCTACTTCGCTAAGCTACCCTTCCTTTAGATTATTTCTCCTACGCTTTGTGCTTACTCTTAGTTTTAGTTTTCCTTTTCAGATGTTCCCTTTCAGCTTTTGTTGATGGAACAATCCTTCTCTCCCTTTCTGTTAAATTGTGGTGTTCCCTCATTATATTTGTTTTAAATCTTCACACCTTATTACCCTTACTTTTTCTTAATAATGAAGATCTTCAAAATTCTGAACTCTGTTTCTGTTCTTAATGCTGCTGAGTCAGGTTCTCCATCTCCACTCTTTCAAATTTATGCTCCCTCCTTTGTATTAAAGTTGCTCTCGTCTACGAGTTTTTTCCTCCGATTCAATTCTTGCGCATGTGGTCGGGGATTTCTTTTCTCTCAGTGGGCTAACCCGCAATTTCTTTTTTTAAAATTCAATCTTTCAAAAAAAAACTCAATTCTTATTCATATCCCCTCTCTTAAAACACTTCAATTTCCTATTCCTTCGACGACCAGCAAAAATGTTTCAACACCTGTAACAACATAAAATATCTTGGACTGAACAATAATATGATGAATTGTCTTGGAAGACCCTCATATCAAATGGCGTTGCCTTAAAATGGTCTCAATGAGCTGGGAATTCTGTTCTAGATTGCATGATTTTTCTTCTGCTCAGTTACTCAGTCTATCAAATCCAGTTATATGAGTCTTATTCGCCCTGTATGGATATTGTTATCCACATTTGGGGTGGATATTCTCGGTTCCACCTCCTTTTTGATATGTGTTTGGGATTAAGGCTGAGACCCTATTATTGTCCGTACTTTCTCTAATAATTCCCTTGACCCTCTAATTTCTGGCGAGGTGATATTGGTGCCAATCTCTTTTTCTTTAGGTATTACGATAAAGGCAGTGTGCTCGAGAAACAATAGACTCTCATATTCAACCACTACGTCCCTCGTAAACAAAGGTCCTTAACTTTCCTATTCCTCAAAAGTATTTGTAAATATTAAAGACTCCAGGTTTACTCGTTGTGGTGCTGCCTCCTTCTTCAGCAACATTTGTTTTGTTGAACTAATTGCCTTAATCATCCATTTTTCCTACAGTATTCATCTTCCTCTCTTTTAAGTCTCACGTCTGCGCCCAACTGGCCTGAGGGAATTGCGTTAAACAAGGGACTGGGTGAATTTTTCCTTTCCTTTTTGTTTTTTTTTCTTTTCATTAACTTTTTTTGTTTTTTTTGTTTTTGCCCCTCAGCATTGGAAAAAGGACCCTGCTGGCCGTGAATGGTGGATCGGTATATATATATATCTATATATTAATATTTATAATATATATTATATATCATAGTATATATATATATATATATATATATATATATATAATATAATATATAATTATATATATATAAATATTATATATATTATTTAGATATATATAATATATATGATTTTTATATATATATTATTATATTATATATAAATTATATATATTATATTATATTATATAATATATATATATAAATATATTATATATATATTATTAATATAATATTATATTTATTATTATTATAAAAATATATATATATATATTATAATATAGTATAATATATATATAATATATATATACTATCATATTATTTTAATATATATATAATTATATTATTTATATATTATATACATAAAAAATAAATTTTAATTATTAGTATCGTCGTCTATGTGTGGCTCGCCTAAAATTTTTAAAATCGTTAATATTTGCTCGCGATAGACTAAAGGTTGGGCAACACTGATCTAGACCGCTCTGGGAAGCTAGTTAGTTAGCTACCAATAGTAGTAGTAGCTGTTACCTAGAAACTAGGCAGCCGCTTCGCCTGGATACTTCCAAGGTTATTAATATAATAAATATATGTATTATAATATATATATTATTTTATATATTATATATAACTATATATTATATTATATATAATATATATATTATATAGTATAACTATTATATATATATATATATATATATATATATTATATCCAATTCGGCGTGTTCTCCAGCTGTTATCCTTAGGAGAACTTTACGCGGTAACATCCAAGACGTTTGAGGAAGAGAAACAAGAAATAGTTTGCTCCTACTTAAAAATTAGGTAGTCGAAGGAGTTAGGATAATCAGCAGAGCTAGGTTATTTATAAATAAATAGAGCACACGAGATAAATAAACTAAAACACATGAGTTTATTTGTAATTTGGCAAAAGAGTCAAAATCATAGTTTAAACTTTAAACTATCAAGATAACAAAGAACGTCTTGCCCAAATGCACACAATATTCGAATTTACCTGAAGTATACGAGAGTATATTGTAGGGTTTGATCTGAAAACGCTCAAACATTGTTAAGAACAAAATGTGAGGTTTATAAGAAGAAGAAAAAAGGTGTTCAACAAGTGTAATGTCAACTTAGTTCTCTACAATTTTAAATCTACATAAATTAAAATGTACAAACAACGCTTACAAGTTCATCTTGTACTTTAATCCTGTTACTACAAATTATTATGCCTAAAAGATTAGACGGAATCCGGGCTTATTTCATATTGAAAATCATCCCATATCTATATCATTTAACCATAACTTTTTTTTAAAAACAACTAAAAAGGGGGTAGATGGGTATTGTGTCTCCATTAGAAGTCACAAGTGAGTTTCTTGTGTAGAGAGATCCAATATAAGAATAAATTGCAGCCCCTTCGTTTACGCTTAGCTTTTCTCTCATACGCGTTTCACTGGGGATAAAAAATTCCGTAGATTGAGGGCAGAGTTGTCACCCAGGGTGGATTAGTCTCGAACTGCGGAATTTGGATATTAAGAAGTGTTACCATTAACCGACCGTATTGTTTATATATATACTTTTCACATACGTGATTTATAAGTCGATCCAAAAATTGATCTATCTGTGCATTAGAGTATAAGGAAATGTTTTCAGCCAGCTTGAGAAATCTATCGACCTATTTGTGAAGGCGGTCTGTTATAAGCTCTTCTAGGTTGAATAAATATTACGCCTCAATTTTGTTCTAGAACCAGTGAGTTATAGAATACAGAAACATTCAGAAGAAATATATAGGCATTCAGTATACTTTGAGGTAGACATGCGAAAATATTGTGAATTGCAAATGAAGTACGGATTATGTCTTTGTTACAGATCTGGATAAGTGTTAAAGTTTAAACTATGATGAAACCACTCTTGTATGGCAAATATATATTTACATATATAATTCAATGTGTTATTAGTTTGTTTATCTCGTGTGCGTCACTCATTTTTGATTATATAAATAATTATGCTCTTGTCGGAATATTTATCATATTTATCCTTCCGCTAACTCTAACATGTTTCTTTTAAAGTTAGGAAGGCTACAATTCTCTTGTTTTCTCTCTCATCAACGATTCGTAATTAATCTATAATGTTGATTGTAATTTCATCGTGTTTCTAAAAAGATAACTGGCTTGGTAAAATAAGAATTCAATATATAAATATAATATACTATATAACTAACTTATATTATTATAATATAATATAACTACTATATATATTATACTAATAATATTATTATATATATATATCATATATTTTATATTAATAATATATATTATAATATATATATTAATGTAATTATATATATTATATTAATATATATATATATATAAATATATATATACTTTATTATATACGTTGGGAGGTATCCAGTGCAAGCCTCCCTAGTTTCTAGTAATGTTCTAGTATATATTTATATATATATATATATATATTGCAAGTGTGGGGGCTAGACAAGTGGGCTGTTAAAGTTTGAACGCCTCAATTAATGGACGTGGGCGAAGTAGGCTTATGGTTTCACAGCAGTTAGACCAAAAGGGGTGTGTGGAACCTGGGCAAGTCTTATGTGTTGTGAGTTCGTCTGTCTACCTATTAGGTCATGTTAGGGGCAAACATTATTTTGTGTGATATCTGCATGGTATTTTTGTTATAAATAAGTATACATGATGTAGCATGCCCGCTCCCCTCCACATAACTTCTTCAGACGTTCAGAATAGTTTGGTGGACGGCGTCTTTCATACTTGGTCAATTGTAAACCATTAGGCTAGATTATCATTCTTTACTTTATTTTTTATGCCCTCTAAATTAGTACGCCAATTTAACCTTATATATATATATTATATATATAATATATAATATATATATATATATATATATATATATATATTTTATATCTCAACATATATAATTAATTATATAATATATATTATATATATATATAATATATAGAACAAGAGAAATAATGCAATAACGCTGCAATAAATTTGTAATTCTGTAATCCCGGTATGTATTTCAACCATGCTGGATTCGATCTGGACCTAGCAGATGAGACGTGAAAGTGTTTGAGCCACTAACGGGCCACGACGAGACAAGAAGAACACAGTCGATGTATTCTCGCCCTCTATCTATTAAGTCTCGTCGTGGCGTAGTGGTCAAACCTTGCACGCTCATCTGCTAGGGTCGAGGATCGAATCCCAGCATGGTAAGAAAAGTACAGCAGGGGGTATATTACATATATAGTATATATATATATATATATATATATATATTTATATAATATATGTATATATATATCACAATAAATTTTTATTAAATTATATTATTATATATATATTATGTAGTTATTATTTATTATTAGATTTTCTTGTTTATAATGTATTTGCCTTGTACTGATACTCGGCATCGGACAAATCCTGGGCATGCGGTTTGGAAAAAATTTAAACAAAAAATTCCGGATTGTTTCCAGGCTGGTCGGGAAAAAAATCCTATGTGTTGCTCGGATTAATCAACTGCCCAGTTTAATCATTCAATTATGGAATGCAGTTTTTATGATAAACTAGAAATGTGAATCATAGAAATGGCGATTATAATCTAATATTCCCTAAGAATATTTAAGGAACCATCGAAACCATTCAAAGCATGATTTTTATGAGTTACGTATTGATAAATTTATAAGAGTATAATATAGCCGAAGCTTAAGTTTTTTTCATTGTAGCAACCTCTGCAATATCCGCTGTGCAAATAGCAAGATTTTCACTTCAACTTCAGTGATGAAAATATTGAAAGAAAATATTGTTCAATAGCTTTTCAAAAGCCGATCACGAACATTACTGCATATAAATTTTTGGATTCAGCGCAAAAAAAATACTTAAGACAAAAGTCTTAATTGGCTGATGCATCATTTTTGTTCGATGATGATGAATGATGATGATGATGTGATGATGATGATGATAATGATGATGATGATGAATGATGGCTGATGATATAGATGATGATGATGATGATGATGATGAGATGATGATGATGAATGATGATGATGATGATCGATGATGATGATGATGCTATGAGATGATGATGATGAATGATGATGTGATGATTGATGATGATGATGATGATGATGATGATGATGTGATGATGAAATGAATGATGATGATCGATGATGGAAACACCGAATGATGATGATGATGGATGATGATGATGATAATAATAATAATAATAATAATAATAATAATAATAATAATAATAATAATAATAATAATAATAATAATAATAATAATAATAATAATAATAATAATACTGGGAAACAAATTACTGAATTTGATTCACAAGGTTAAACTTCTGTGCTTGAACCCAGAACTTTTGTGCATGCCTTGTTTTGCACTGGTATTTATTTAAAAAAAACGGTTTCTGTAACAGTTTATTTAAAATATTAAAAAAATAAAATACTTTTGATTAATTTTCATGCATAAATTTAAAAAATCCTTTTATGTTTTTAGCATTTTAATCAAATGAAATTTTTTACTTAAATTCTAAAACATTCATGTTGTAGTGCAAAACCATTAAAATTTTGCTATTTCGCGCAGGTTAAGAAATGATAAAAATTCGTTGAGTCTCAAGAGAAGAAGCTGAAGCACTCGAATATTTCAAATCCTGTTTGCTTAAATTTGTGAAGCTTCCTTTGAATTTTTCCACAAAAAAAATGGGTCACAGTTAAATATTCTTCTAATTCTCTTTCGAATTCATTACTTTTGCTTCTTCTTTTCTCTTTTCCCTACATACTTGCTCATCATCATTTTTTCGCCTACCACATGGTAATTCATCAAATAAACTCGATAGACTTAGAGATACAACTTCTTCCACATTTTCTCCTCTCCAGAAGTTGAAGACTCTTCATAAACCATTTGACACATTGAGTCATTATTATGCATTTCAACCAATGCCCATTCCTTTATATTTTCCACCACATCTTCTTTTTGAAATTTCATTTTCAATCTAGGATCTAACATTGATGACAAATCAGAATGATTAAAGTGTTTAACAATATCAATGCTAGTTGAAATTACAATTTCCACAGCCTGTTGAGTACATATAGACTCATTAAGTGCAAGTTGTAGTGTGTGTATGAAGCAAGACAATGACTCTAAATCAGAATTGTAGACTCCTGCTTCAATATTTTTTCCGAATCTCTCAATACTAGGAAGATCTTATCATTTGTTAGTTTATAGTTTTCTAGAACGTTATTTAATTCTTCACTAATTCGTGCACCCTTGTGAGAACCCTCAAAAGAAACAATACGCAATACTGCCCATCCTTGTTGAAAGTAGAAACTCATCTGTGAACCAGAAATGTTGTTACGCTAAAAAAGGGAGTATTGATGGTAGAAGCTGTCCAAATAAATATCAGTAGCTAAAGAAATAAAATTTACATTATCAACAAATTTTTGAATTTTTGTTTGTACTTTCTGAAATATATCGGGAATGATATTTTCAGAAAAGTATTTTCG
>JABUQX010029147.1:0-20000 GCA_015478945.1 Trachelipus rathkii
GGAGAGATTGTTCTTATTCTTCTCATCGAGCGAAATCTCTTGCACGAAAGTGATGGCTTGCAGCTCCCGTATTGGCCACACTAATATCATTCACAGTCACGGGACCCTCCTCCCATCTGGAAAATTTTGCTGTCGTCATACCTGCAATTCTGTTCACTATATTTCATCTGATTGTCCCAATGGGCCATTCGCCGTCGTCATATTTCTACTCTATGGCCTTCCAAAATGTTATCCATATCTTATGTGAATCTCACTTACATTTTCTTTTATCTCCAGAACTGAATATTCTTCACAATATTATGATTTGTTATGTAATATTAGGACATTTTATAAGTAAGAAATCTTTTTATTTATTTTTGACTGAATATTATTTCAATCAAAATTTTCTTTTGACATTTTGAATATGTATGAGTCAGGACGCACATGGAGTTGATTATTCAACAAGTGTGGCCGTTTCCCCCTGTTTTGGGGGGGGGGGGTGGGGTCGGGTGGTTTGAGTCGCTAAACGAACCAAAAAATAAATTAATAAAAAAATATATATTAGCACAAATAAAAACTGCTACCAAATTTTCGAAAGTAATCTGGTTTGTCGTCCTGTTAATCATCCTTTGCCAAACATCGCAAAAGGCGAAAAATTGAGTTTTAAGTTCTATATTAAAACACTTACTGCAGCAACTAGGAAATTCTCTCATTAAATGGTTTGTGTTGTTTTCTTTATTAATTATTTAAAACCCTATTTACTATAAAATATATAATTATTAATTAATGTGAAACTCTTATTAATTTTGTATTTAGTTTTACTTATATATAGTATATATATATATATAATATAATATATATATATATATATATATATATTATATATATTATTATAGTATATATAGTTATATATGATATATATAATATATATATATTAATATATATATTATTATAGGTATATATATTATATGTATATGCATTAATGTTATTTTTATATTGTTAAGATTACAACATTATATGTTGTTAATGTATCGAAGTAAAAGGGGCATTTTGCCTGCTAAAATTATGCATACATATGTAGGTTTTAAATTTCTTCCGCGGTACGAGTGCTGTTCCCGTAACGTCATTCTATTTTGTTGTTTAGTTTATGGTTTTTTTTTAACAATAGCTTGATTTTTAAAGTGTAGAAATTAGTTAAGTTATGATATAAATAAATTTTCTATTAATTGATTAAATATACTTTTTATGGTTATTGTTATTTTTCAAATAAAACATTTTTTTTTATATAGGTTGTAAGTTTAATGATTAACTGTAAGGAAAATATAATCTGTAATGGTAGTTATTCTTTTTGAATATTATCTGAAGGGTTTTAAAACCTTCTGACGTACAGTGGAGTAGATTTAAAGTATTTGTTTTTCTTTTGGATCTGCCGAAAACATCCTTCTGAACATTTTCAAAATTCCTGTAAAGATATACAGTAGGTAAGCAGGATCTTTTCTTTATTGCAGATCTCTTACAAATGCGAGATAGAAATAATGAATAAAACCACCATATGTCCTACAGAATTTTCAAAGGTCTTTTCAGTCACTTCAAAAATCCCTTTCCAATTAATACGAGTTACATCAATGGAATATAGTAAGTATAGCAATAATACCAACAAGGTTAGAATTAAATGAATTTATGTTCAAAGATTAAGTTCTTGAATGTGAAGTTTTTTTTATACACTTTGTTTTGAGGAATTATTATTATTATTATTATTATTATTATTATTATTATTATTATTATTATTATTATTATTATTATTATTATTATTATTGGATTTGAATTAATCATTTTCGTAAACTTTGACCTATAAGGTGACTTAAAAGTTTTACATATAGAAATGGGATAGAGTAATAATATACTTGAAAGAAAAGTTAGTATAAATTAGATTTTAAGAGCAAGTATTATCTACAAACTAAATTGTATAAAAATATTTAAAAAGCGTGAACAAAAAAAACAATTTATTGTGGCGGGTGAAAATGACACATTATAACATACCAATGGAAGATATACAACTAACAATAAAATTGTTTTAAATAGGCAGCAAACTGTTATTAATTTATAAATAAATAATTTTATTATTATAAGTACACAAGCTTTTTAATCGAAGTGTCGTACAGTGAAGTAATCCATATGAAGCAGTCTTTTTTTTGGAGGAGAGGGGCCTACATATTTGTGAACTTTTTTGTTTTGTTTTTTTTTGTAATAAAATAACATTCCTTCATGAGTAAACAGTCATTCTTTCTTCCACTCGCGTTTTTAAGTGTTTTCTCATAAGTTTAATATATTGTATTTCTTTTTATGTGTAAGTTTACCTACATATTTAAATTCTTCTTTCGTTAATTTTCTTATTAATTTTATTTTTATTCTAGGTTACTGTTGAGCTTCTGTCCATGCAGTTTTCCCCACTTTCTACCGTGGCGAAAGAAGAAAAATTTTTGGTGGTACCCAAGATAAAATGTACATCCCATGTACCGATTAAATTTACAAATTCTTCCATATCACTTGTAAGTAACTTTCATTGAATTATGTCGGCATATTGCTAGAAAGTGTTTTGAAAGTTGCATGCTTGTCAAAGTTGTGAAATATTTTATTAGTCAAATTTTTGCATTCTTCTTATAAGAGAGTAGGATTATTTTTTTAATTTCTTGAAGGATTATTTCACTTTAGTTAAATATTTGGAAATTATATTTTTGGAATGTTTTTAGTTAAAATAATTATCTACACCAAAATGAATGTTTGGAGTCTACAAGGTGGGAAAGTGTGAATCATGCCTTTCTTTTGGAATGTTCTTTGAAAAGTTTCAAGAAAATGAAAAGGTATTTGTACATCATGGATCTTGTAAATTAAAAAAAATAATATACGATAAACTAATATTAATGGAAATTTTATGAACTTTTGGGTTTTGGAATTAAAGTCGCTGCAGTTGTTGATTTAAGGTGAATGGTGGAATGAAACAATTTGAGAACCGATTCCGCAATTTTTGGGTTTGATTACATATTAGGCATATTAGGTAAATAATTTTTAATAAAAGCCCCGAAAATTATGTTAAGGTATAGGTTCTAAGAAGGGTGAAATAAAATAATGGTTTATGCCGCAAGATTAAATTGTGATGTCAGATAAGTCGGCGAAAATTACATGTGTGTTACTGAGTGGTGTTATAGGTTTCTAAAAGGGTGAATTGAGGAAGTGATATGGTTTATGCGCAAGAGGGATTTAAGTTGTTGGATGTTGCAGACACTCGGTATTGAAATTTAGAGTATATTTCCGTCGGTGTTTCATTTAGGTGGATCGTATGGAATTGTGTGCGTGTCAACAGGTCTGTTGATATTTGACTACAGTTACTGAGGGTTGTTTTTTTATAATGCTCAGTTTTACGCGCACTGCTATGCATGGTCGTTGGGCTGGGGTGTGGTCTGGCGTTGGGCTTGGGGCAGTTTAGGAAGGGGAGAACGTCAAATTGTTGCTGATTTTCTGGATGAGTTGTGAAAACTGCCTCTAATATTTAATTAAAATAAATATAAACATGGGGTAAAATTTCGGAGGTAATAGAGTATAAAATGTATAGGAAAATCAGTTGTTTTCTGATTTTAGTATTAAAAGTGTGGTTCATAATTGACGAAGTTAACGAAAATGTGGAAAGAAAATTGAAAGAATGGTTGAATTAGGTACTAAATGGTGAGATACTGGAAGTGTTTATTTGAATACATCTTTATTTTTCTGCTTAACTGGCGAAACTTTGATTTTTGTTGTTAATATAAAAACACGATAAATGCTATATAAGGAATTAAAAGTTTTCAATGTTCTAAAGTAATTTTTTTTTGTTGTTGTAGGAACTTGCACATGCTATGGCTGGGCTATGGGGTAGCAGGTAGATAAATATATATTATATAGTTTGTAGAGGGTAAGGTGGGTGTGGTTGTCGTTTTGGAAGTATTAGAGGTGAAGGTTGTCTGAAGCTTACTTAGATGTTAGAGTTAGTGTTTTGCTGTGATGAGTGGATATCGGTGGTAAGGGTTTTGGGAGTGTTTGCTTTTAGCGAATTGATAGGTGGCGTGCTTCACGTGTTCGTGTTATCTTATCTAGTCAGTATGGAATATTGTAGTGTGTGCAATTTGATTGAAACTGTTCGTAACAAGATGTTCTGCTCCAGAGGGTAGCGTGATTGTGTAAATATCTTAATATGTCGTGCAGAAGCAAATTATTTACTTGAGAGAAATTTGGTTGCGTATATGAAGGTACTTTTTGTGTTGGGTGCCTGTCTGAAGTAGTTTGGGTGTAGAAGTGGAGAGTAGCCATCTGGAGTTTTGAGGGGAACCCTAGGTTTGACGTGCGGTAAATGGACTGCTTTGATTATATTGAGGAGTATTTGGAAATGGGGCAGTTCGGTCAGTGGAGGGGGGAATGGGATCTGGAAGAATGAGAGTAGCATTTATTAGCTGTTGACTGATAGGGCAATTATGGTTGCACTGTGGTGATTTAGGGGTTGAAGTACGGCGTATAGCGGCGTTGTGCTGGTGGCTTGGAAGATATTGGCACAGAGGAGTTAATGCTTTGAGCTCTAGAGGAAAGATCAAAAAAAATTATACGTGAGAAGATTAATGGAGAGCATGAAAATTTTGGAGGAACAGGTTAATATCTGGAAGTTTTATTTTCTACGTATGTTATAATTATAATTAAATTATAATTATTAACATCTTCATCACCTCCTCCAATTTCCAAAAAGATCTGCAAAAGATTAATTATTACATAATGGGATGTGGTGATGATACGTTATTTTCATGGAGGTTTCAATAGCTTTGGGAAAGATTAGGGTGCTGACAAAACGAGTGTGGATGCTAATTTATTGCCAAACGCGAACCGTTTCTAGACTAGACGAAAAAGAGGATTATGCATAATTATTTCTTAGATGCTATGCAAAATTCATAATTCGTGATATAATAGAATATAGCCATATTATTAAATGTGGGTAAACCGACTAGGATATGTCAGTGGCGAAAGTGGCGAATCGAGTGTGGATGCGCATTTATCGTAATAAGCGTTTGTAGAAGAACTAAAAGGTGGATATGATATAATTATTTCTTAGGTGCTATGCAAAATTCGTAATTTGTTACATAAAAAGAAAAATACCTACCATTAATTGCAGGTGAACAAGATAGGACATGTGAGAGGTATTCTTAGGAGATAAAGAATAAAGACTAGGAAAAACACAACATCTGACGGGACCCAATTTGTTACAGTCTAAAATTAGATGATGAAAAGATGGCTGAAAATAATTACGGAACTGACAATTTGTTACCCAATTTGTTACAGTTAAAAATTTGTTACCCAATTTGTTACAGTCAAAAATTAGATGATGAAAGGATGTCTGAAAATAATTACGGAACTGACAAGATGGTGGAGTAACTTTGGAGATGTACAATTTGTGTATAAGGTTGGTGATAAGTGTTAACTGCTTTATGGTGATAAGGCAATGTTTTCTTCCAACCAATAAAATTTCTCAAGAATCGAGTGAGAAGAATCCGATACGCCAAAACACGAGGAAGTATGTATATTGAGAAGTTCATAAGTGGGATCACCATAGGCGTAGCTTTGGGGTGGGTGGGCAGGGATCCTGACCCATCAGATGTTCATTTGCCTATACCACAGAAATTTAATTAATAAAAAATATTCAGCAAAATATTTCGTGTTGCTGACTTGATGCATCATTTATTTCATTTGAGGGGTCTTAATAATTTCATCTCCAGAATGACAACGGCATTCTTAACATCGAAACAGGCAATGAAATAGGAAATTTGAGTATCACTAGAAAGAATTGTCGTTATATGAAAACTGTAAAGCTGCATTAATAAACAATTATGAAATAATTAAGATAGTTTTAGAAAGAGAAATCAACAATGCTCATGATAAAAATTAAGTGGTGGCAATTAATATGTAGATATCTTGAAATGCTAGGGGCGGGTGGAGGGAGGTAGTTTTATCCATTGGACCAAATACCTATGAGGATGAATAAGTTTCTGTTGAGAGCTTAGTTCTGCCTAAAAGTACGCCATTTATAACAAAAATTCTGATTGTCTATGCATATAACATTCCTCTTGACTTTGAATCAGAAAAAATTGGCAGAGTTGGGTAATCTAGTTATTACGTTTGTGCAAATATCAAATTACGAAAACAAAGTAAAAACTTCTGTTTAAATCGCAAACTCCCCTTAACATTAATCCCAATTTGTTGTCGTATTTTGCTTTAAAATTTTACTTAATTCACTAAAGTTGCCTCCTTGAATAAATACCCGAGGTTTTTCACATAGTATAATACATCTACACCAGCTCACCAGATTTTAATATACGTATTATTATTATTTTTTTTTAATAGAGATATTATTATATATATATAAGATACCAACTATATAAAAATCCTCATCTCTAAATAGCCTAACTCTAGAGAGTAGACATACCCACTAATATACATTTACTAAAAGTAATGACGCGCATAAAATAATTTACAGTATCTATACAGTTATTATTATGTGTTATTTTTATTAAGTTTAAAAAATTAAAAAATTTATACTGATAACCGTTATAATTTTTTTTCGATGACACAGGTTCAAATAAGGTAGATCAACTTTGATCCAATATATTCTATCTAAACGTCAAATAACCTCTTATCCATAATTATACTATATGAAACCTATATCAGGCCAACCATTCAGACCTATATATATAAATATATAATAATTATTTATTGAATGGATTGACATCCTATTAATTATAATCTAGTACGCTTTTTTCATACGTTGTCTTGGTGCTATTTTTCGTTGCATTTGGAGTTTGGCACAGGGAGGTTTAGTTTGTTTTATCTATTGTTTATATATATGGTGGTTGTAGTTAGCCAGTGAGAAGCGGCAGTTTGTGGCTGGCCTCCGACCTGACTGTTCTGTATATCCTCACGATCTCGAAACACTGTCCCGTGCTGTTTCATTTTCGCAGTGGTGCTGGTTTTCTGAATTGAGATACAATGGGTATCTGACTATATCTCAGGTTAGCATCGCGAAAAAATGAGAATTGGACAAATATTATTATATTCCTTATTTCACACTTCCCATTTTTTTAAATTTTTTAGTGAGAAAATGGGTGCATAGGATTTTAAATTTTACAATGTACAGGTGCAGGGAATTTTACACAGAACTAAAATAAAAAGGTGGCTGTGGGTTGGGGACTCTTAGAAATTAACTAAAAAACCAATTTTTTAATCTACATCTTTTTACTGATCTTAAGAAGGCAAATTTATCTAGTCTAATAGATAGCCTCATAGGAACAGTTAAGGGGTTTAAAGTCGGAAAAGAGTGTACGTACCTTTAACGAATTAGAATTAACAATTGTCCTAGGCTATGTAAAGCTCTTGTATGTCAATAACTTTCTTCCATGATAATAACAGCATTTTTATCTCTACACAACCTTCGTTTATTTAAATCAATTAACAATTACGATAAAGTAACGATGATAGCAGATTGCTAAGAATCGCTCTAAATGTAAAACGGGCTCGAAATCGGCTTCTAATCTCTCGGAGCACCATACTATATTGCTTCAGCGGAACAGGATCAAATACTTACATGTTGTGTTCAATTGTGACGTTTCAACTTGAATGAATGGCGCCATTAATCAAACATAGACACTGTTATTACAACTTTGGGGCTAGTCTATACGGTTAAAATAGTTGCGCAGTTGTCACCCTCTCATTATGCGACACTTTCGGGTGAAGGGATATAAACTGTAGAAGAAGCAATATCTGGGACGTTCTTATAGTCATCCATAAAAATACTATTATTGAGAGTCTATAGGTTATAAAAAAAATTATGCTGTAAGCATCAAGATATTCTCAATGGGTTATTCGCCCCTTTTCCACAAATACTTCTATCCTCCAAGCCCACACCCATGCAACGTTGCTCAATCACGTTTTTTGTCCGATCTCGTAAGAGTTACTTTGGCGATTTTTTGTTGTTTAGAGTGTGTGCGTCTCTGCGGCAACGTTTTGCTGAGATTTTCACTTTCTCTCGTACTTTATTAAGGGACAGTAGAAGGTATCAGTCGGTAAAAATTTCAATAAGAGACGTGCTGTCTGGAGATGACTACTACGATGTTGGAGATATTTGTGCGTATTTCGTCTGTTAGTATTAGAGTTTACCCTCTCCTTAATTCCGCCGAAAGAAATAGACCTCGAGCGTATGGAGATTCTGTAGTGACTGGTTTCGAGATAGTTAGTAGATATCAGCAGTGTGTAATAACCCGATTTCTAAACGCGTAACGTAAACCCAAGACCTGAAGAACTTTTAAATTTGACCGTTAGGACCGGCTATAGCTTATGTCTCTTTCGTTAAACTCTCGAGACAGAGCTTACAGCTGGTATATTAAACTAGTGCTCTCCTTCTCCTTTCTTCATTTCCGTCAGCTTTCGAGCACTAATTTCAAAATTGTCGCCAGTGAATGGATAGGTCAAGGCAGGAATCAGCATGCTTAATGAGTTATTATCGGGAGAGTAGATTGGGAATTGAAGAAGTCCAATAAAACATTTAGTCTAAAAGCTTGGTTGGTAGTACTAGGCGATGGGGTTTGTTTAAATATTATTTGTATAAGTATAGCCATAAATACCATCAATTGAAGAGGCATAAAAGTGTGAAGATCGTATTAAAATATAGGTAGATAGAGAGAGGGTAGTTATAGGAATGAGGTATATATATAGTATTAGGTAGGTTAGGAGTGGTTATAGTGTATTTGAGGTTAGTGTAGTGTTAGTAATAGTGAGTGTGAGGGGTAGATAGTTAAGTGAGTATCTAATATATCAGTAGTAGCGTTATATAGTGTAGGTAGGAAGTGATATAGGGGGTATAGAGGTGGTGATTAGGTGTAGTATATAGTAATAGTGGTGAGGTAGGGATATAGGTATGTAGAATTAGGTAGGGGGTATCGAGAGATATGATGAAGATGGTAATGATGAATAATAGATATGAGGTGTATATTACTATAGTATAAAGAATAATAGTATATAGTAGTTAAATATAATATAATATATATTATAATATATATAATGATATAATATTATTAGTATACTACTTATATGTATAAGTATACTTAAGAAATTTGTTTTGTATGTCAATAAACTTCGTATCATGAATAGTGATATGTAATTTTGTTCTTAGCATAATAATTACCTGATAAAAATTTTAGGAGTCATTATACGATTATCTTAGTCAAACTCCCATCCCATACTACGCCCACGAGAGAGTGATTGTATAAGAAAATTACCTGTAAATAATATCGGGATAGCAAAGATTGAGAGAGTAGAAGGAACATCCTTAGAAGAGATTACAATATAAGGCATAAATTATCCATAGTTCTGGCCAGAAAATTTGTTTCTACACATACAAAGAGCTTATAAAATAAAAAAAAAAAATAAAAAAATAAAAAAACCAGTCAGAAGCTCGTGATAACATGAGTACTAGTTAATGTTTGTAGTTTGGTTTTGAAAGGTTCTTTCTTGAGGGCAAATGGGAAGTATTATTCCATGGCCAAGAGTTGTGAAGGTTAGTTGGGTCAAAAGATACTTCGTATATAGAAACTCCAGGTAGCCTGTCGATATGCATTAATGCAGCAATATAGCAGATTTTCTTGTATCATTTCTTTTTCAGGATGAGCAGTCATTTTTGAGTGTGACTTTACAACAGATTGAGAGTCTCCTGTGAGTTACTTTCTTGATTTCCAGAGTCTTACAGATGATCATTGCTCGAGCCTTAGTTTTATTTTTGAGAGACGTAATGTCATTTGTTGAGGATGAAACATAGCCGGAGGTTTTCGGAGGTTTTTCCCAAAGCATTCGTTTGCAGCTGGGCTCAGGTTTTTGCTCAGGTTTTTTGCTCTCTTCAGTTGTACCGAATTGAGCAACAGAATTCGTTGGTTTTAAAAAAATATGTAATATTCATCTATTTATATTTTCTTTTCGAAGATGTTGTCCCATTTTGTAATTTCAAGCTCACCATAAGAGGCGAAACTTTTTATTAACATCACTCTTTATAATAAATCTCTTCTAATAATGTTCTTATTAAGATTCTCATTACTGTTCACTCTAAAACAATTATCACTCGATTTAAAATTATTTTTAGAACTATGATCAGAAAAGAAAAGGGTCTGTTTAAAAATTCAGTAAATTTTCTATTTAAAACTTCCGTCCACATTTTTTAATTAAACACGAAATTTTCAAATTTAACAAAAGAACACAAACTTATAAACCGATTAGCAGACACGGAAGAACACATCTGTTTTGACATTTCTAAACTTCGGGCGACCCAAGCAAGGTATCTACATTCAAATACGTGGGAGAGAATCCGCCATGTACAAATATATAATTTAGAGAACCGTTGAAATTTGCAAATAATATTTTTGTGAAATAAAGATATAAAAGATAAAATAATAATTATATAATAATCTAATAATAATAATAATTAATAATAATAAAATAATAATAATATTATTGTTATTATTAATTTATATATTATATATTATTATTATTTATATTATGATTGATTGATTATTATTATTATATTATTAATATTTATTATTATTATTATTATTGATTCATTATATTTAATTATTATGTACTAAATTATTATTTATTATTAATTATTTATTATTATTATTAATTATTACTATATTATATTATTATTATTATTATTATATATTATTATTATTATTATTAATTAAACTTATTATATTATTAATTATTATTATTATTATTAATATTATTATTTATGTATGTATTTTATTATTATTATATTTTACCCAAAATGCACTATTCTGATTATACTTTATGTATTATTTTAAGTTTTGTTTCTTTTGAGTTAAGGATTTAATTTAATAATAAAAAAAGTATAATAGTAAAATGTTAATTTCCCATAAAATGAAAATAATCCCTACTACAAAACTAAAAAAGAAGATTAATAATAATTAATTCATAATTATTGAAGAAAAATAAATAACTTGGAAAGTACTATCCATTCGAGAGTGTTTTAAGACCAGAGCAAAAATTGAAATTTCAACACGCTGTAGTGGATTCATCCACAAAACATCAATTGAAAATGGGTTTTACAGAGATCTATTCAAATCTATCTTCAAGGTGGTTGAGGAAAACATTGCTAGCATTATTCGAAATTCTTAAAATACTCTAACTCTCCTCTCTCTCTCCTCATCTATCATCTCTCCTCTCCTCTCTTCTTCTCTCTTCTTCTAAACTCGCATTTCTCTACTATGCACCCTACGGCTCGTCTCCTCTCCTCTCCTACTCCACTCTATATCTTCTCTATCTCTCTCTCTTTTCTCTCTCTTACTTACTATCGCTCTCGTTAGTCGTATCTCACATATCTCTATCTCTTCATTATCTCGTAGATCGTCTCTCTCTATCTCTATATATAATTTATGTATATATAATGTATTAGTATATATATATATTATATATTATATATAATATATATTAATATATATAATATATAATTATATATTATATATATATATTTATTTAAAAATTTCACCTTAAAGACATTATATTATATATACTATATTAATGATATTATATTATATATTATATATATATATATATAGGTGGTTAGGTAGTGTGTGTCGCGTATATGTATATATTTATGTAAGTGTATTTATCAAACATATTATATATATAACGCTATTATATATTAATACTACTTATATATTCATATATAAAAAAATCTATATATTTATTATATATTATATATATATGTATCCTAATATATATATTTTCGAGTGTTTAGTGACACACATGCTATTAATATTGACTTAATTATATGGTTTTAACCATATATTATATATTATATAGGTGTGTCGATTGAATATTATATATTAGGCGTAGGACGGATGAGCTTATAGCTTACTACAAATATGTGTATCAGAGTCCCCAGCCTAAGAAAAGACTTGAGTTTCGTTAAAGTGCTCGTTTCTGTTGCAGAACCTATTAATGAAGAAGCGTGGAACGGTTTCATAAAATATAGAAAGGTACCGCTGTCCTGTAGTAGATACCTGGTATTTAATATATTGAGTATGATAAGATCTGTAAAATATTATATATATAATATATATTTATATATATATATATATATATATATTAGTTATTAGATTATATATGATATAGTATATATAATATATTATATAGTTATATAATACTATATCATAGCGGTGTCGCATCAGCTATTTTGCAATTATAAAGAGAGTCCAAAATTGAATAAAAGCTATCAAAAGTTATTGTTAATTCGGGGATACAGATTCGGTTACATCCCACACAAGCGCACGAAAACACTATAATCCTTTTTTCTGCCTGCTTACAGATAAGACTAAACTAGTCTTTTTCTCGTATTTGGCATCAATCAAATATATATAAATGTATTAGTAACGTCAAGGCGAAATTAGGCTAATAATATACTATTATAGCTCATATCACTTTTAGTGAATACAACTTAATAGTTTAGGAAATAGGACAGGTATCACAAGTTAATTTCCCTGCAAAGTTATGTATAACTTAAGTATTAACGTGGGTAATAATAATTTGACTTATTTCCACCAACCTGTGTATTGCTAGGTCGTTTATTTTCTTGTTGATTTATTATAGTATTATAGTCTTTTACAATCACTGGTGATTATATATGTTGACATCACCAATCTTTTGGTTAAATATTTATTATTATGCGTATGGTGTTTCTTCATTACTACTGGTTAATAGCTGTAGGATAATTCTTTACGGCAAGTCGAATTCTTGTTTATTTCGATTTGGCTTGTTAGATTATATAAAGTATTGTTATACTCGTAGATAACCTTTCCTTTATATTCCTTTATTTAAGTGGGTGGCGAAATTAATATCTAAGTTACTAATTTATTAGTATTAGCGGTATTAATTGAGAGTTTATTTCACTTAGTATTGCAACACAAGAAGGTTAGACTTATGATTTATATAATATTAACTTGTTCTAATAATTATTATCGTTTAACAAAAAAATTATGTCACGATTTATTTAATAAGTTAGGTATTTGATTCTACAGTAGTAAGGCTATTGGCAATTAACGTTGAACGAATGTCAATAATTAAAATTTGCGTCTGGTTAGAACAATGTAATTTATACTATTAGCAAAAAGATGCGTTTATAATTTTAGGGGAGGCAGGTAAATATTGTATAATGTCTTTATACTTACATTCTTTCCACTTCTTTTTTATTTAAGATATGGGCGCAATGTACATTTTTTCACTCTCATTACTTATCATAGTAGAAGATGCGCTATAGAAGTACCTAGGTAATATATAAAAAATTTCTTTCTCTTAGGGGGAGGGCTGGGTGTGAGTGGGAATTGTAGTTATTATACGAGCGCTTCCTAACACATTTCCACAAACCCTTAGCCTTTTAACAATACTGGTAGACAGAAGCTGTAGGAGGCGCTGATTTCTATTTATGGAGCATTACAATTTAAATTGCATATTTAGTTGTAATATGGTTTAGAATCACATTAAACCCCAGTATATCATTAATAAGATAAGCTATATGTATACATGGATTATATAGTTATGTATAAGGGTTATTATTATATTATAATATATGATAAGTATCATATATATATATAGTAATAAAATTGAGTCTAATCTCAGCATGTACAGTAATTCAAATTTATGTAATATTGCGAGTCGCAATAAGTATAGCTCTTACATTATTACGATATGTACGTATTAATTTGCGGTTGAGATTAATACAATTAGCTTATAAGCTAATTTTAATTTGATATTTTTAATATAGTATTAATTTATATAGATATATTATCTTTTATCAGAACAAAGGCGACATGATTAAATATTAATTTATTTAACTGCCTTATTTATTATAATAGCAAACATTATTACGGCCGCAGTTTAAAGGAAAAAGCTTCAGGATATGCGGATTAAGTATATACGGTCTTAATATATGTTGCGGTTAACTTAGAGCGTAATTTAGATAATGTTATCTACTGCGTATATTTAGTTAATTACCATTAATATATTAGATAAATTTTCTTATATATATAGAAGAGAAGAAGATAGTTGGTTTGGGTATAATATAGTATATATCATATAGATAAAATATTTCTTATAAAGCTGTGATTTCTTTCACTTAAAGAAGGAAGATTTAAAATCTTAACAGTCATTCCTCCTGAGGTCCTCAAATCATGTGTTTAAAGCACTTCGTTAACTGGTCAACTGTTTCGTGTTTCGTTCTTCTCCTTTTAACTTCAACTTTTCTTTCCTTTTAAAAATGTGTTCTCATTCATTCTGTACCGAACCGATAAAAGAGGAAACGTTTTCTGCCTCTACAGCTGTTGTCTAATTTAAGTTTTGTTCTTTCCAATGTTATAAAATCCATCCTTAAGAGGGAGATTCTGATTAGTCTTAATTCTTCTACTTTCTGACTCCCTTCAATATGGCTCTACAGGAAAAAACATTCGGATGGTGAATATCTTTTCTTTCTCTCGGGTACTTGTTTCTCCACCCTTAGTGAATCCACCATTACTGTGGCATTTCGTATCTCGAAATCATATATCCTAGGGTTCTCCAGAAGATCATGTTTCTCATCGCATTAGTTTTCAATGCTAGTCCTAAATTTGTTTCATGCAATGAAATTGAAGGGCCAAGTTTCTAGCCCTGTCACCCTGTCGCAGTATCGCCCTGTCGCTTCTCGCATGACCACACGCACATATATATATACCTATATATATATATATATATATTTATTATATATATTATATATATATATATATATATATATATGTAGTAGATATATATATTATTAGTAGTATAGTATGATATATATAATTTGCTTTTTGTTTGTTATTAACTTGCCATGATAAATTGCCAGCTTTATGTAATTATTAGAAATGCGTGTTGATATTTACTTTACACTTTGCTCAATACTCTGACCTTACATGAATAGCCAGAAGCAACCATTCGACTTTTACATTCAAAAGTTTTCATAAATTTGTCTGGAAATCTTTTCAAGCAGATACTTCATAGGTCAACTGGTTTAATGTTATCCTTATACTCTCTCTTTTACATAATATATTTGACCAACGATTGACTTCCTTAATTCAAACTTACCTATTGGTAACCTGTGTACCACATGAAAATAATTCATTTAATTTTTCTTATGGCTGCAAACCTTGGGAAGAAGTCGTCAAATATTTTACAAAAATGTCAAAAAAATGTTTCATCCATGACCAATGAAAAAAAAAAAACCTAGCTTTCTTGATTTATCTTACAGATCTTCCAGAAAGTTATTACCCAAAGCTCTTTTCATAAAGTGAGTAACTTTTGTTCTGTGTACTCCTACTTTTTGAGCAATCTTTGAATCTTGAAAAATATTTTTACACAATGGAAAAAAGAAAAGGAAAATGAAAATAAGTGAAAAATAAAATTGAAGTAGGAAAAGAGAGACAGCAAGAAGTCAATAGCTATATCGAAATTTTTTTTACTCAGGTCAGAGCAAAGGCTATGCAATGAGAACAATCTATGGTCAACTGTGGTTTAATCATGGTGGTTTAATCATCATGGTGTTCATATATTAGTTAATCAGTATAATAATACAAGTAATTATCAGCTGGATCAAAATTTATATATTGTATCGCATATTTTCAAGTGGTGTTAGCCAGCGCACAAATTGCCGTGCTGTACGGTAAACAATTCCAGAGTCCAAGTGCGAAGCGCTGGGCTCATTGAAACACAGAGGTGCGATGAGGTGCTGTGCGTGGTGTGCTCAGCCTGGTGCGGTGCTCAAAATTCCGGTGCTTGTCAAACCTATTTTCAAGTTTCAAATAGAGAAAGAGATTCTCAAATATTATGAAAAAGGCATTTATCAAATAATGTTAATAAGAATCTTATAAATGATAAATAAGAATAAAAGCTTTAAGAAGACTGTTCGGGTGGAGGGGGAGGGAAGGGAGAGGTGGAGGAGGTAGGTAGGAGAGGAATAGGGGAAATGGAGGGAACTAATTTGAACCATCATATAATGAAGATAAAATTCCTGAAATCAAACTTTGAATAAAGCCAAAAGACATCGTCGTGTCAAACACATTTTACAGTGAATTAAAAAATTAGTTACAAAAATAACAGAAACGCAAAATGCATTTGCCATTATATAATGTCTTGAATATTTAAATAATAATTATTTATTTTTCTCAAAAACGTAAATAAAAATAAATAAATATTTAATTTTTTTAACTAATATGGAAAACCAATAAAGTTTTTGAGTCATTCCTAAATTTAACAAAATGAAAAATTTCATAATGGGATTTCCTTATGCCTAATTATATATATAATATATATATATAGTATATATATTATATATATATTTTAAAAGATTCTATCCGATATACAGATATATCCTACACATACATTATTATATATATATATATATTATATATATATATATTAGTATATATATATTATATATAATATATATTATGAGCATTATAATTTTCACGGTTCTAACCAATTTCATGAAACATAAAATGCTTAAAATGAACTGCAAAAAGGAAAAAATGTACAAAAAAGAATTTTTTTTTTCGAGAAATGACCCTGAAAAAGTTATGAAGTCGCTCAATCACACTTGAAAATGTTGAAAATTCCATATTTGTAGGAAAACCAAATTTGAAGATTCAAATGCACGGAACACGAATAAATGTCGTAAGGGGGGTACCTTTAAATAAAATGAAATGAACCTAAGGGGGTATCTCACGGTACCTCCGACCGGTGAGCTATGGTAAAATAAAAAGAAAATTTTCTTTAAACAGCATAAGTCTATAAAAAGCCCATTTAGTAACTTTAAAGTTAATTTGAAATGTTATAATATAAACTTTGAATACGTCATAACATTTCATATAAGTTTCATAAAAAAATTGGATATAGTAGTGAGCGTATATATAGTAATATATATATTATATTAGGTATAATATATATATATATATATATTATATATATATATTATATATATATATATATATATTTATATTTATAGTATATATATATATATAGTATATATATTATATATATATACTTATAATGAATATATAGTATATATATATCATATATAATATATATATATATATATATATATATATATATATACCGTATATATATGGGAAGTTAGGAAAATTGAAAACAATATAAGTCACAACTTCCTGTCAAATTTCTCATGTAAAATACAAGCTTTAAAACAAAGTATTTTTACCACGAACCAAAATGGCTACCACCATGAACCGAGCGAGAGCCTTTTAACATCCGCTTATCCACTTTCTCCACGGGTAGAAAATTCAATTAGTGTGAAAATAATAATAATACCGTAGGGTAACACTGAAAAGGGAGAGACAGTCAGGTCATGTATCGTATTAATAGGTCAAAAAGCAATAATCTAAGACCATTTTAAACAGGTTTATAACATTGTGATATTGGAATGAAAACCCGTGGGAACAACTTTCGCGGTGGTAACAGTCCTAAAATTCTTGACAAACGGGAATAACAAAAAATGAAAACTGGGTTTGAGTAAAAATAAGGCCTATTTTATTAGCCTTTTCACTTCTGCTTAAGGATTTTGACAATTTTATTTGCTTATTTACAGTTTTATAACAGAAACTGTGAAATGTGCGAATATGATGACATTATTATGAATAAATTAATCGAGAAATTTTTTTAACTTCCATACTAATTAGCAGCAATTTTATTCATATATATATATATAATATATATATATATATATATTGATATATTATATATAATATATATATATTATATAATATTTATGATATACCTGTATTTTATAGTAGGCGATCTTATAGTAGACTTTAGTATCTAGCCATAAATATATATATATATATATATATTATATAATATATGATGATTATATTATATATATATATATTATTATGGTGCTGGCAAAAAAGGAAAATAATTGGAATCTGAAGATGACCGTTTTTATCTTTTACTTTATTTATATTTTTCCCCTATTCAATTTTTTCTTTTAATTCTTTTTGGCCTTCCAGACTTTTTTTTTTTTTTGTCTATTGTTCACTTAACATTTTGGTTCATTATGTTAGAATATTGTAAAGCATTTTCTTTCAGGATTCTGATTATAAATTTATTTTAATCAGTATATCTGATATAAAGGGAGCCATTCTTTTTTTAATATCAATATATAATATATATATAAGTATATATATTAATGATAGTAATAATATATATATATATATATTATATATATATTAGGCTTAAGTAAACATGGTTCTCAAACTAAAAAATTTTAGTATTGGAAAGGTGGTAAAAATTTTTTTATTTTTAGGTAAAGAAAAATTAAAAATTTTATTGTGCTATAAAAGCACTTAATCTTTTTTTTCTTTTTTTTGATCTTTGTTTATTTCGACGTAAATATTTATTATTTGTTTTCACAATTAATATATATATATATGTTATTATATATATATATATATATAATATTATTATATATTATATATAGTATATATATATATATAGTATATAGTATATTATATATATATATTTTATTATAGTATTATATATTAATATATATATTGATATTTAATATATAATTATATAATTATATGGATGGTGATTTTTTAATGTTCACATGTATGGTAACTAGAGAACGGGCAGGTCCTACTAGGTAAAACAAATTAATATATTTGGAATCAGCCGAAAATTCTAAGGATGGGATTGAACTTTTTTTTTTTTTTTTTTTTTTTTTTTTTTTTTTTTTTTTTTTTTTTTTTTTTTTTTTTTTCGAAGTAAATTTTTTTTTATCAGTAAAGGTAATACCTAGATGGGTAGAAAAGTCCCGCAGAAGATGGCGGGTCGGGGTCTCTCGGCTCCGGTGGACGACAGGGGGTGACTAATCCCCCCTCGGAGCCGGGGATGGTCTGCCGGAACCCGCTCTTTTTTGGTACTTGGGTGTCGCGGGCTCACCTTTCCCGATCCATCCCTTCCGGGGTATGAAACGTCCCCCCCTTCTGTCCCCGTCGGCTCGACCCCTAAAAAAATTTAAAATTTTCCAAAAAAAAAACAATTATTTCACCAAATTTAGGGGGCTCGAGCTGATACGACGGGGACAGAGGGGGGGACGTTTCATACCCCGGTGGGGATGGTCGGAGGAACGCCCGCGATCACCCGAAAGCAAAGGCGGGGTTCCGCTGGAGACGATGCCCCGAGGGGGGTGATTAAGTCCCCCCGTCGTTGCCACCGGGAGGCGAGATGACCCGACTCTCTGCCATCTTTGCGGTTTACCCTAGGGTATTAATTTTAGTTAAAAAAAAAAAAATTTTTACTTAAAAAAAAAAAGAAAAAAAAAAGTAAATACCCTCACCTTAGAAATTTCGGCTGATTCCAAATAATATAATTTTGTTTTACTGTAGGACCTGGCGTTCTAGCTCATACTGCTGTGAGCATTAGAAAAATCTGACCATATATATTTATATATATATTAATATATATTATTATATAATAATATATATATAGTATATATATATAATATAGTATATATTATATATAATGATATATAGTATATATATATATATTATATATATCAACAATTATTGTGGACACAAATAATAAATATTTACGTTAAATAAACTTAAAAAATTATAATAAAATGAATTGGAAAAATAATCATTTGAAGACAACAAATAAAAAAGGTAAGTTTCTCTTTTTTATAGGCAAATCGAATTTTTCATTTTAATTTTGCTATACAATTATCATGTCATACCTTAAATCCTAAATTAATTTTTGAGAAACGGCATGGTTTATGCTTAAGGTCGCTAGTTATATAATATATATATATATATATTTATATATATTATATATAATATATATATATATATATATATATATATATATTA
>JABUQX010029147.1:25000-29280 GCA_015478945.1 Trachelipus rathkii
TTAAGCTATATAACAACAGCACATGGGTCAACAGGAATTTTTTTTTTTTTTTAAAAAATAGGAAGCCGATGAAGGCCAAACGTAAAATAAACCAAACATATGTAATGGTTGAAACTAGTTTTTTTTTTTTAAAAAAAAACCCCATAGGCTATAATAATACAAGGGACTACACAAATAGTGCAAAAGGTTAAATGTAGACGTTTAAAGGCCAGACGGCCAACTATCAATGTTTAAAACCAACCATATGTTATGTCGTTAGTAAAATTTATAAAGGTATTTTATTTCCAAAATATTGCCAAATAAGCTGTAGATTTAAGTTTAAACCAATAAAGGCAAAAAATGTTTTAAAAAAAAAAAAACACATGGTAATGGGTATAGATTACACACAGACTATGTAGTAGCCATTTCAAAATACCACCAGTAGGTGTAATCAATATTCGTAAATTAAAAAATTTTTTTTTTTTTTAACAAGCTGATGGCTAAATATAAATATAGTATCGTAATAGTCCAAATAACTGTTAACGGCCAATTTCAGCTGATAATAAAGGGGTAAAACATGCAGCAACTTTATCGTAAATATTTAAAAAAACCTCAAAGCCAAATAATGAAGCTCAATGTACATATGTTATCTAAAGATCAGGGTAATGTGTAGAAAGAAAAGCCAAAGGTCAAAATTAATGAAGGACCAGACCATATATTCTTAAGTCAAGTAAATGTTTTAAAACCCAAAGGCCAAATAATGAAGGACGCAAACATATATATACTACTATGGTCAAGTAAATGTTTTAAAAGGCCAAAGGCAAATAATGAAAGACAAACATTAATATATGTAAGGTCAAGTTAAAATGTTTAAAAGCCAAAGGCCAAATAATGAAGGACCAACATTATACTGTTGGTCAAGGTATGTTTTTATAAGCAAAGGCCAATAATTGAGGACCAAACTATATATGTAGTGGCCATGTGAATGGTTAAAAGTCAAAAGCCACAAATTATGGAACTGTTTAAACCGCACAACGTAAATAAAAAAATAGCAAATTAAGAAATTTGTCTTATTTTCCTTTTTGTTTCATGTTTATAACTGCCAAAGGCCAAAAACCCAACAGGTCAATAATATAGATTTACGAAATGTTTTTTAGAAGGGAAGACCACTACCTCCAAAGATATGGAAGTCCTAAAACAAATATTTAACGGCGGAAACTGTCTGACACAGTAGTCCTAATAAAATTTAAAGCAAAGTAATGAATGGGCAATTTAGCCCCTATCAACCCATAATTTAAGTGCAAATTAACTTTAAGATCTTTAAATAAGTTAAGCCTAATAATGTATAAGATCAATGGTTTATAATATTTAAAAAAAAATTGCCTTCATGCACAACCGCAATATGTTAGGTAATAGTCATGTGCAGGAACTGTTATCTCACCGATTCTTATAAATTCACAGCACAAATAAATTATCAGGCCTAAATACAAAGAGCAGAGATTAGGCTACTCAAGAATAAAATCCTAAGCAAATCTTTAAAGCAGATATGAGAGTTCAAAGGCTGCAGTTCAAGCAAGGACAATATGAATTACTTATCCATACGGTTTTCGTAAAATAATCTTTTTTTTTTAAATTCCAAATTATGTAAATTATCTCAAAGGGATAGAAAAGCCTATAGAAGGTAGAAGATCAACGACGTGAAATATGACTAAAGTCCTAAAATATAGTGGCACTTTAAATTCATATAAAGGCTCAGTAATGGCAAATTCAATAGGCTTATATTTTGGCTTAGTCTTAGGGTTATATTTTTATAATGCAGAGTGTAATTCCCTAATATATCGAAATATGTGAAGTAAATTTATTTTAATGCCTATTCGGAAGAAATTAGGTAGGATCTATCAGACTTAAATTTTAATCAAAATAAATTTAACATATACCTAATTTAAGCTAATAACAAATTTTCTATTTGTTTAGGAGGAAACACTTTTGCAAGTGATAGGGCTTATTAGGCCAGAAGAGTATTTTCCAAATTTTAACTTCAAACAGAGGGATACAGATGTTCTTCGCTGCACTATATTAGGGTGCATCATAATGTTCCATATGTGTGCAAAACCAATTTAAGAAAACAATGCCGATTATAATCTTAACAAATAACTACTTTTAAAAACAGTTTTTAAATATTTAGCAACTCGCTCATCCAAGTAACAAGTAAAATTTAATAAACTATATGGTGAGTAATAAGATTCAACGATAGCAGTGAGTCCAATGGGACATATGTAAAAATAGGACGACCCTGTCCCTTGGTTTTTGATTTCTTGGAATTGCAATTTTGGAATGTTTCTTGGCAGAACATTTTCTAAAGTGCAAAATTAGAACAGTTAAAAAGTGAACTGCTCACTCCTGTAAGAAGGATCTGCCTATTAAAAATTACTTCAAAATTCTGCCTATTTGCTTAAGTTAAAAGCAAAATAAGTAATAAACTCACCATATATATATAGTATAGTTTTAAATATTAATGATTTTCCCAAGAAATAAACTTGGGAGCGGGATCGCCTTGTATAGTATAAGGCTTAAGGTAGTGTATAAGTAGTTTAGGATAATTTCTAGCTCAAAGGTAAATAATAAAAATTCTAGGCATAGAGAAATGCCCAAAACTAAAACCAGGCTTAGGGAGATAGGGTTAGGATAGAGAAAGGGTAAAGTAGAATAAAAGAAAGCTCCAGGCCTAATTTACGTTTGGGAACTAAAATTCTCTATTAATAATAATACCTTCATCATTACCTGAACCAGAAAACTATTGTTCAATTAAAATTAATACTTAAGCGTTAACTTATTTCCTTCAATTAGTATAAGTTGACTGTATACCAATTTTCATAGTCATCGCTGTAGAATGACAAAAACTGCGCTCACCCCACCCACAAATCACCTCACACCGCAGGAACAAACAACAAGAACAGAACAAGATAAGCAAGGAATAATATATGCTTTTCCGCTTAAAACCATATTATTTATTTTTTTATAAAGTATTTATTTGTATATTGTTTGGTCTATAGATTGTATGAAAAGAAAAAAGAAAGACATATGTGTAGCCTAAAAAGAATAAGAAGAAGCAAAAAAAGTAAAAAAAAAAAAAAAAAAAAAAAAAATTAAAAAAGGAAATCTGAAAGGAAAATTCCAATACAAGAAAGCTCTCTAAATCTATAGTGAAGCAAAATCATAACAGAAAGGAAAAAAAATAGAGAAAAAAAAAAATACCAAAAAAAAAAAAAAAAAAAAAAAAAAAAAAAAAAAAACAAAAAAATATAAAAAAAAAAAAAAAAAAAAATTAAATTTTTTTTAAAACAAATTTTAAATACAAAAAAAAAAAAAAGTTGAGTTTTTATAAAAGCAGTGATTATAGGCGAAGATTGAGGAGAGTTTTAATACATGAATAAAATATTTCTAACAATATATTTCTATCAAGTATATATACTCAGTATAAACAAAGCAAAAAAATTTGGCGAAAACAGTTGTATAATAAATTAAAAAAAAAAATTTAAATCTAATTTTATTTATTTAATTAATTCCATAACATTAGTTTGAATTTAGTTAGGTTAGTTAGGTTAGGTTAGGTTAGGTTTGGTTAGGTTAAGTTGAATTATGTTAGAAAAGATAGATTTTCGTGATGAGATGGAAATCTTATAGTAAGCAAAGATGCAAAGAAATCCTTACCACTCCAAGATAAAATTATCCAACATATTATATGCTTGCACGTTATTTATTTATTTATTTATTTGAGTGTACTGATTGATATCTTGCGTTATATTTGGTTGGATAGAATATTAGATCACTATTAATATTAAAAATGTTACCTTAAAAGTTTATATAAGTATTCTTTGGTATATAAGTTGAATGGCATTGTTATGATAAACATAGGGACTATTAAATAAGTTTTCTTTAATATATAAGTTGAAAGAAAACGTATTGTTATGATAAACATATTTTGTAATAAATAATTTAAAATTATAAAACAATAATGCAATTTAGAAGTTTCCAAGTATGAATTTACATTGTAATGCCTTTATCAAATCTTAAAACTGGACCTATAATATAAATTATTAATATATATATATATATATATATAATCAGATAAGATATATATAGTATATATAGTATTATTTATAGTATATTATATTATAATATATACTATATATATATTTATATTTTTTTATTATACTATATCGGCTTGTATTCTACTCTTCTCTTTTCTCGTTGTTGTCCTTATATAGTTCCTAGCTACCGTAAGATAGCAGCAGTCGGAT
>JABUQX010029148.1:2500-17500 GCA_015478945.1 Trachelipus rathkii
TAGCTTTATTGTTTTTTTATTTCGTTACTTAATTTTCAGAATATACTTTGCAAATGAAAACGAAAAAGAAGTCGCATTCTCGTTCTAAGGAAAAAGACAAAAAGCTTTGGAAAATCATTAAACATATGAGCGAAAAAGAAAAGCAGAAGGTGCTTGTTGAAGTAAGGAATATTAAATCGCATAAGGGGGATGAAAGGGATGAATCAGCTTCATCTTCATCGTCTTGTTCCTCTTCTTCAAAATCATCTACAAAATCTAGAGAATCCAGCTCATCTGCGTCAGCAACTGAAAAAATGGAAGAAATCATTCTCGTCAAAGAACATAAAAAAAAGATTGAAAACGTTGATAAGTCAACTGTTATTGGTGGACAACATAACCTAAATCAAGATAAATATCTCGGTTATGACTATTACTATAAAGACTCTACGCGTGAGTTTTAATTTATAAAATATATATATTCTCGTATTTTTTAGGTAAATTTGGAATATTTATGAAATTATTTTATTCAATCATGTATATATATATATATATATATATATATAGTAATTATACATATTTAGAAATATATTATTATATATATATAATATATATTATATAATAAATATAATATATCTTTTCAAAATGTAATTTTATTTACTGAATTATAACTATAATAAAAAAAATTATAAATCAAAAGAATCTTATATATATATATATATATATATATAGGTATACTATATATATATATATATATTATATATATATATATATATATATATATATATATTATATATATATATATATATATATATATAATATAATAATATATATATATATATTATATATATATATATACATATATATATATATATATATATATATATATAATTATAATATTTATAATATATATATATATATATATATTCTATATATTATAATAATATATTATTATATAATATCATATATATATATATATATATATATAATATAATATATTATATATATATATATATTATATATATATATATATATATATATATATATATATATATATATTATATATATATATATATATATATATAGTAATTATACATTTTAGAAAAATCTATGATGGAGTTTTATTTTAACATCTACGATGGAATTACTGAGAAACCTACAACTGCCTCCACGAACATACAGTCGGAGGAGGAAGAGGGTGGGGGAACATTTTCCGACCAACGCGAAAACGCCTCGTTTAAGAACAGGGAAATAAAATGTTATTTTTGCTCTAAGGTGGGTAGGGAGACAGCGCAATCTAGTTTATATTGTTTCATATCGCTAACCAACTCGTTTCTAATAAGTTTTTATTTTATTTTTTAATAGGTCATTCACCGGTCACTAAATGACCACTTGAGATCAAAAAGTCACGAAAAAATCAGCAAAACGGCGAAGGATCTACTAATTAAATGCGAAAGTCAGGTGGTTTTTTACACATCGAATAAAAATTCTGTCGGGGCTTTATGTGTAATATGCAATAAAATATTTAACAACATGGACAATCACGTGAGAAGAAGACACAAAAATTTAAATCACTTCGAACGAAGAGAGCTTAAGAACGCTAGCCCTACAGTAATAGGGGGACAAAATAAATCAAAGGGTAAAAAGGATAGCTATGGCGATGGCGATGGCGATAGCGATGGGGACGGGAATGACTCTGAAATCGAAAAAAGTAGAAACAAAATTTCGTCGTCGTGGGCAGAACATTACCAGGAAATAGAAAATAGATTGATAAGAAAATATAAATCATTTCTAAAGGAAAACATGGTTCTATACGAAAGGAACTTGCTGAGATTCCAAAACATCGAAAAAAATATAATCGACGTGTTTTCCGCACTGCGGTTGAATCCACACACGCCATTTTCTGCCCAAAAAGCCGCCAAACTTCAATATCACGTGTTGGGCATGACTACGTACGAACACAGCAAAAAATATTTATCACTACTAATCAAGTGGGCGAAAGAAAGCGCGCTTTCGCCGAACACCAAGGCGATGAAAATCGACGATTTTGTCAAATTTCTTAAAGTGATGATGAAAATAAAAGGAAGAATTCAAACTAGGGTAAAAAAATTTCTAAAGGGGTTCATAGTCGCAGAGATTCCTCATTTCAAAAATTATTTATCTAAATCTAAAGCGGCGTTCCAGATGAGAAAAGAAAAGAAGGACGCGGGAAAAATGATTTTTTCGGAAGATATCGAAAAAGTGATGGGACATAATTTTTTCAAATCCGGAATGACGTACCTCATCGACGGGAACATTAACTCCAAGACCTATACGCCAGCCATACTAAGGAATATCATCATTTTTTTACTTTTGACGGCTTGTTCGGGGAGGTCCGGTATCATTTGCAATCTGACGATTGAAGAGTACAATAATATAACAAAAATACAAACTGTGAGCGAACTCGTTGGCGCCCAGGGCACAAGCTCCGCTGATGCTGATGGATTAAAAATTCTTTACGCACTGAATTGCGAAAAACACAAAACACAAAGTATGTACGGGGACGCGACAATCATCTTAACCGAAATATGTAAAATCGCGCTGGACGCTTACGTTGAACACGTGCGACCTACGTTTCTGGAAGAAGCGAAGCGAGAAATGGCCAAAAGGAAAGCGTTCGAAGAGGGAAACAACGAGTTAGAAGCATCAACGAGGACGCCAAAAAGATCGGATTTTTTCGAACCTCAGAAAATGTTGTTTTTAAGCTCTCAGGGTGGGCTTTTTACGACTCAAGCGCTAGGCAACGCCATGAAAAAATTAACCTCGACGTGCGATATGCAAAAAAAATTCACCACCACGTCCAACAGAAAGGGCACGACCACGGAAACGGCAGTTTACCAACCCGAGCTTCGAAAAAACGTCGCCCGCTTAATGTGTCACCACGAGAATACGGCGGAGAAATACTACAACGCTACTATAAGCACGATATCCATGGCAGAAACCTATTTGAAAACTAAAAAAGGACATTTGCTTTTTCATTTTTCTAATCATTTTCAAAAAGACGGTGAAGAAGAAAGCGAAAAAGCGGAAGAAAAAATACAGTGGGAGGATGAAGAGAAGGGGCGCGATGAAGATTCTTTCACGCGGGGTAACGAGTCGCCAGATGATGCACCCGATGAAGTTGAAACGCCGCTACACGATGACGCACCCGCTAAAGCATCCGAAGAAATACCAGATGAGTCATCCGGATACGCACCCGATAAAATGCCAGATATGTCACCGGATGAGTCCTTTGAAGAGGATGAAGTAGCCGCCGATAAAGTTCCAGAGGAGTCATCCGAACAGAAGATGGTCGATAAAGTACCCGTTGAAAAAATCGACCGATCGCCTGTGGAATCATTCGTTCACGAAATCGATGAGGAACGCGAAGCAGAAGGTGCTGAAAATGAGGAAAAGAAGGAGGAAGAACGCGTTATTTTTACCTCACCAAATATTTCCTCAAGTTCTAGTAAGCGATTGAAAATTCAACACGCTAAAGAAATGCAGCAAGAAGGTCGAACATCAATCGAAAAAAAAAGAAAGCCTGATAAGGAAAAGATCGAAAATGAACGACAACGAAAACGAAAGCAAAGCGGGGACTCTAAAAATGAAGAGCGGCGGGATCATCAGCTCCAAAAAACTCCCGACCAATCGATAGAATCGATTTCCTGTCACCCCTCCTTCTCTTATATAGCGATGCAAAATATCGGGGAAGATAAATATTTTTTTTTATTAAATTTTTTTTTCTGCACTAGCATAAATATATATATATATATATATATATATATATATATATATATATATATATATATATATATATATATATATATATATATATATATATATATATATTAATATAATATATATATGATATTAAATTATATATATATATATATATATATATATATATTATATATATATATATACTATTATAATATTATATATTTCTCTGCCAGATATGACAGAGAAGGACGATTCGCTGTCAATAGAAATGTCACAACAGCCTTCTACCTCTACCCCACAGCCACAAACGTTTTCTGCAAGCAGCATGCCGTTTTATTATCCACATGTGCACTTTCTCGAATCCAGTGGTGATGACGATGATGAGCAAGAATCAAATGCCGATATAAGAGGTAAAATAAATTCTTTCGTAAAATATTTTTTTATAGGTATTTAAATAATTTGCATTGAAATGGGATAATATTCATTAATGGAAAAAATTATTTTTTTAGAGACAAACGAGCGAGTCATCACCTCCAAAAAAAAAATGAAAAAAAACATAGATGAGATGAATAATTTTGTACAATTAAAAGCAAATTCACAAACTAAAACTCTGATGGATCTAAGATATAGTGAACCTAGAGGAGATAACAAATTATTTAACGATAAGGAGAGGAATTATTTCTTCGAATTATTCGATAATGAAATCAAACGTTTAAATGATAATATCTCAGCAAAGTGTATTAAAAAGGAGCTAGAATCGGAAACGATCTGTTTTTACAGCCAAGAACTAGGAATAAATAAAGGTGTTGCAGTCAATAGAATTAGAAGCACCGTCAGATCCTACATCAAATCTCTGAAAAATAAAATGACAAAGAATCTCGTGCGAAAATCTAAGAAGACTCGCGCCAAATGATGAAGGTTGTTTGTGACTTATTATAATTGGTAACGAATGGATCTCTACTTCTCATAATCGTTGTTCGATCAAAATGTGTGTTAAATAATTAATAAATAATTTTAATAATATTTAATAAATAATTTTAATCATCTATTATATTTGTTTTTAAAATAAAAAAAACATTCAATAATGCTTTGTTTTAATTTCCTGTCTCCACCCGTGATGGTTTAAAAACAAATTTCAAAACCAATGACCATTTTTATGCTTTAAAGTTTAAAAACACATTGAAAAAAACTTTATATAAAAATTTGTCATAACGCTAAGTTTAACAGCTATGGTATTTAAAAACAAAATGAGTCAAACAAGAAAACAATATATTAGTTAGATTAAATTTTGTTTGGAAACCTTTAATCTTATATATCGCGTTAAAAAAATACTTTTTTATTCAAATGGCGAATATTTTATTCACGTTATAATAAATGAATTTGAGGTGTTTGTGAATATGTCAAAATAAAATTTGCAAATTCCATATTTGACTTTTAACTAATAGGAATTTTATCATTTTAAAGATGTATTTAAAATAATAATAATTCGTCATCACACCCTATAAAAATGATGCCCCGATCGTGCTTATCAATTATTCGACGATGGATCTTTGTAGTGTTAATAAAGACTCAAAGGAAAAAGGAACAAAACTGAAAAAGAAAAAGCTTTCTCAGAACGAACAGAAAAATACACCTCCCAAAGAATTTTTAAAAGCTTTCGATTATTCTGGAGAAGCTTTGGAATCTGCTTCATCATCATTCGATCATCAGACTGATAACGATGATGATGATAACCCGAATGAATTTTTTAAATCTAAAAAATTATTTAAAAAGAATGCGGTCAGGAGCGGAGTAAATATTCCCAGTCCAAATCAACAACCCGCAATTTCGGATTACTACTCCCCCTATCTTGATAGAAGAAGTAAAAACGAAACCTCAAAGGCTTATTTTGAAGGCATTTCAGCCTCCCGCTCAACACCTTTCGATTTTCAAGCTAATAACGAAGATTGGGACTTTGAAACAACATTAATTAAAAGGAAGGAGTTGAAGAGGCGTGAAAATGCTTTAGGCGATCTAAACCGCGTCAATCTCCAAAATTTTAAACAGGCTCCTATCGTGCCACAAATAAATGTTACGCCAACATTGAAGGAACAGTTTTTGGAACAGAGTTTGAGCCGACCAGCTGGAACAGAGCCGAAAATAAAGCGAGATATAAATATTGAAAAAAGTCTAGAACATTACTCTCGCGGATGCGGTGGTGGTTTAATAACGGATAATGAAACATCGGCGAAGAACGAAGAAAAATATTTGAGCAGTGAAAATTTAAATCGTCCCGATATAGCTAAACATGTAGATAACGAGATGGCAGAAGCTTACGATTACCGGCTCCTATACCCTGATGTGTCTTCTCTCATGAGAGATCATGATAAGATTCACGGTCACCCTCAAGAAGCGAAATTGCTCGCTGATTTGATTTGGGATAATGCAAAAATTAATTAAACCAAAATTTGTATTTACCTATAATTTTTTTATTTATAATTTTTTTAAATTTATACATATATATATATATATATATATATATATATATATATATATATATATATATTATATATATATATATATATATATATATATATATATATATATATATATATATATATATATATATATATATATATATATATATATTAGTAATATTGGCTTATGAAACTTTTATCACGTTAAATTGCTGTACTCTCAAGGGGAATATTTTTATTAACATCATATATGAGTGTGGGTGTTTGTACGTTTGTGAATTTTTTTTTTTTTTTGCAAATTCACGAAAATTAACTTTTAATTATTAGGATTATTATTTTTTTAATATTTGATTTTGAATTCATATAATATCAATACATCACCACTCTATATAAAAAGGTTGCCTCGATCGAGTTTGTCAATCAATCTACAATGGATCTTTCTAGTGTTAATAAAGGGTGTAAGAATTTAGATCGTCGAGGTAATAATGAAGACTCGAATTCCCTTTCAAAAACATCAAATAAAAAGAAGGGATTAAAGAAGAAAGAATTAACCCCCATTAAAAATACACCAGAAGCGTGTAGTATAAGAACTATCACCGATGTTAATAATTTTGCACCAACCAAAGCCATGGAGCATTACTTATCTAGCTTTGAGGTAAAAAAGGTAAAAGCTAAACATAAAAAGAAGGAATTGAAGAAGAAGAATATAAATATTTTTGGTCGAAAGGACCCTCAGCTGGGCAATTGGATACCGCCTCCTATTCAAAGCGTAACCGTCGATCTTACCCCGTCCTACCTGGAAGGAGGAGATAAAAGCACAATCCCAACAGCTTTGGAAGGGCTTTGGCCAGCTCGTTCAACCCCGTCCGATTATCGTGCTGACATCGAAGATTCGAATGCCTTTTCATCAACGGTATTTAAAAAAAAGGAATCGAGGAATATTCCGCGTGAAAATAAACCCGCGATTGACAATTTATACCCCACTGATCTCCCAACCTCGGAGCACATCGCTTCATACCTTGACAAAAGAAGGGAATACGAAATCGGAAGAGCTTCGGAAGCGATTTGGGCCTCTCGTTCAACCAAATTCGATTTTAGAACTAATAAAGAAAGCCTGGATGCTCCTTCACCAACATTAATTAAAAGAAAGGAACTGAAGAAGGGTCGTCAAAATAAACCCGCGGTGGGCGATATCAGCCACATCGATCTCCAGACTCCTCATCACGCGCCATTCATAAATGTTTATCCTCCATCGGATGAAGAGTTTTTCGAACGAGGTTCGAGCGGACCATCCGAAGCAAAACCAAAAAAAAAGCAGCGTGATAAAAAACTCGGCGGGCGCCGAAAATATGGTGGTGATGAGTGTCGAGAATATTACAATATCGACGAGGTAATGAAAACGAGCGAAGGATTTTCCGCCTCTCCCACGAACTTTCCTAATCGAAAACCTAAACCTCGGTCCGATATGTGTAGAAACAAAGAAAAAATGCTGGGAGAAGAAATTTACGATTACCGAGCCGCGTGTCCTAACGTGTCTTCAATCATGAGAGAACACGACGAAATTCGCGGCCACCCTCAAGAAGAGAAGATGCTCGCAGATATGATCTTGGAAAAAGCTAGAATAAGTTAAACTACAAATTTTGTTTTCTTATAAACATTTTTATTTTATGTTGAGTAAAAAACTATCTCTATCCTATCGTTATTTATTTTTACCAAAAATTCTGACACTTTTTATTACGTAGAATTTGTTTTATTTTTTATAGACATTTTTTCACGTGGGTTTCGCCTATCTTTAAAACTTATTTTACGTGTGTTTTGCATTAACAAAAAGAATCTTTAACTCAAGTAGATATAGGCTAAATGCTCCATAAGAAAACCTTACGCGAGATATTTTTTAGGAAATTTTGATACCTTTGTTTCGGTTACATAAGTTTCAAACGTACTTTACGTGAGGTTCTTGTATTTACAAAAAGAATCTTTAACTCTCGTAAATATAAGCTAAATGTTTCATAGGATAAACCTTACGCGAGATAACTTTTACGATAAAGCGATACTTTTTCTACGTTAAATTTAATTTATTGATTATAAACATAATCCCTACGTAGGTTTCGTGTGGAAACTTACGTGAGAATTTTGTATTTACAAAAAGAATCTTTAACCTTACGCGAGATATCTTTTATGGAATTTTGTTACCTTTTTGACGTTGAAATTGGTTAAACATAACTCCCACGTAGGTTTCGTGCGGAAACTATATAACATTATGCACGTGATATTTTGGTTACGTACGTACCTTTGAAATTTAATCTACGTGAGATTTTTGTAATTACAAAAGGAATCTAACATACGTAGATATACACTTAATTCTCTACAGTAAAACCTTACGAGATATATTTTTTGATATTTAGATACTTTTTTGACGATAGAATTGGTTTATTAATTATAAACATAATTCCCACGTAGCGTAGGTTTCGTTCGGAATCTATATAACATTATGCACGTGATATTTTGGTTACGTACCTTTGAAATTTACTCTACGTGAGATTTTTATATTTACAAAAGAATCTAACTTACGTAGATATACACTTATTTCTCCACAGGAAAACCTTGCGCGAGATATTTTTATGAAATATTGATACTTTTTTGACGTTAGAATTGGTTTATTGATTATAAACATAATTCCCACGTAGGTTTCGTGCGAAAGCTACATACAAATATTTTACGTGAGGTTTCGGTTACATAACTTTCAAACCTACTTTACGTGAGGTTCTTGTATTTACAAAAAGAATCTTAAACTCACGTAAATATACGCTAAATGTTTCATAGGATAAACCTTACGCGAGATAACTTTTATGATCTTGCGATACTTTTTTCTACGTTAAAATCGGTTTATTGGTTATAAACATAATTCCCACGTAAGTTTCGCGTGCAAACTATACAGCGATATTCACGCGAGGTTTCGGTTGCGTAACTTTGAAACCTAATTTACGTGAGATTTTCGTATTTACAAAAAGAATCCTTTACCTTACGCGAGATTTATTTTATGAAATTTTTATACTTTATTGACGTTGAAATTGGTTTATTGGTTATAAACATAATTCCCACGTGGGTTTCGTGCGGAAACTATATAAAACAATAAACACGTGAGATTTTGGTTACGTACCTTTGAAATTTACTCTACGTGAGATTTTTGTATTTACAAAAAGAATCTACCTAACGTAGATATACGCTTAATTCTCCACAGGAAAACCTTGCGCGAGATATTTTTTACGAAATGTTGATACTTTTTTGACGTTAGAATTGGTTTATTGATTATAAACAATTCCCACGTAGGTTTCGTGCGAAAGCTACATACAAATATTTGCGTGAGGTTTCGGTTACATAAGTTTCAAACGTACTTTACGTGAGGTTCTTGTATTTACAAAAAGAATCTTTAACTCACGTAAATATACGCTAAATGTTTCATAGGATAAACCTCACGCGAGATAACTTTTACGATAAAGCGATACCTTTTTTCTACGTTAAAATCGGTTTATTGGTTATAAACATAATCCTCACGTAGGTTTCGCGCGCAAACTATACACCGATATTCACGCGAGGTTTCGGTTGCGTAACTTTGAAACCTAATTTACGTGAGATTTTCGTATTTACAAAAAGAATCCTTAACCTTACGGGAGATATCTTTTATGAAATTTTGATACTTTATTGACGTTGAAATTGGTTTATTGGTTATAAACATAATTCCCACGTGGGTTTCGTGCGGAAACTATATAAAACAATAAACACGTGAGATTTTGGTTACGTACCTTTGAAATTTACTCTACGTGAGATTTTTGTATTTACAAAAAGAATCTACCATACGTAGATATACGCTTAATTCTCCACAGGAAAACCTTGCGCGAGATATTTTTTACGAAATGTTGATACTTTTTTGACGTTAGAATTGGTTTATTGATTATAAACATAGTTCCCACGTAGGTTTCGTGCGAAAGCTACATACAAATATTTGCGTGAGGTTTCGGTTACATAACTTTCAAACGTACTTTACGTGAGGTTCTTGTATTTACAAAAAGAATCTTTAACTCACGTAAATATACGCTAAATGTTTCATAGGATAAACCTCACGCGAGATAACTTTTACGATAAAGCGATACCTTTTTTCTACGTTAAAATCGGTTTATTGGTTATAAACATAATCCTCACGTAGGTTTCGCGTGCAAACTATACACCGATATTCACGCGAGGTTTCGGTTGCGTAACTTTGAAACCTAATTTACGTGAGATTTTCGTATTTACAAAAAGAATCCTTAACCTTACGCGAGATATCTTTTATGAAATTTTGATACTTTATTGACGTTGAAATTGGTTTATTGGTTATAAACATAATTCCCACGTGGGTTTCGTGCGGAAACTATATAAAACAATACGCACGTGAGATTTTGGTTACGTACCTTTGAAATTTACTCTACGTGAGATTTTTGTATTTACAAAAAGAATCTACCATACGTAGATATACGCTTAATTCTCCACAGGAAAACCTTGCGCGAGATATTTTTTACGAAATGTTGATACTTTTTTGACGTTAGAATTGGTTTATTGATTATAAACATAATTCCCACGTAGGTTTCGTGCGAAAGCTACATACAAATATTTACGTGAGGTTTCGGTTACATAAGTTTCAAACGTACTTTACGTGAGGTTCTTGTATTTACAAAAAGAATCTTTAACTTTTGTAAATATACGCTAAATGTTTCATAGGATAAACCTTACGCGAGATAACTTTTATGATCTTGCGATACTTTTTTCTACGTTAAAATCGGTTTATTGGTTTTAAACATAATTCTCACGTAGGTTTCGCGTGCAAACTAAACACCGATATTCACGCGTGGTTTCGGTTGGGTATCTTTGAAACCTAATATACGTGAGATTTTCGTATTTAACAAAGATTTGACTTGAAAAGTAGTTTTTTTTATTCGCAAACATAATTTTCACGCGGGTTTCGCGCGTGTGATTTTCTTTATTTTAGTGAGAAACTTAATTTACGTGAGTTATTTGTTCCTTTGCGTACCATAGTATAAATATGATTAAAGAACGAATCTAATATCACGCCACCACGAGCGTAGGACATGTCTCTAGTACCCCCGGGAGGCAAAAATGTACTCTACGACCATTTTTTAATGGTTATAAAGTTAAACTACGTTTTTTAAATTTTGCGTATTTTTTGTGTGTTTTTTTTTTAATTGGCACAAAACCTACGTGTTTTTTCGCAATTTTTGCGTATAAAATGTCGTTTCGTAAAGTTACAGTTCGGACGAAAAACAGTTTTTTCACGCAAAAATGTAGAAAAAGAGTAAAAAACCTCGTTAAAAAGAGTTAAAAACCTGTACTACGTAGAAAAAAACGCTAGTGAACTTTGGTTAGGTTAGGTTAGGTTAGGTTAGGTTAGGTTAGGTTAGGTTAGGTTAGGTTAGGTTAGGTTAGGTTAGGTTAGGTTAGGTTAGGTTAGGTTAGGTTAGGTTAGGTAAGTTCACCTGACTAAAATCTACGAAAAACACTCTTTTTACACGCAAACGGAACAAATCCTACGTAATATTTTGACTGGTTCGGTTAAAACGTATAGTTTGTGTTTTTCTTCGAATTCACCAAAATTCACGAGCGATAAATTCTACGTAGGTTTTGTGTTTTTCGTCTTTCGACATTTTTTATACGCGTGCTAAACCGAATCTCACGTGAAAATTTCATTAATCTATGCCAACGTATAGTTTTCCTTAAAAAAAGTCACTTTTCTTACGATAAAAAATAAAATTCGTATAAATTTCCTATTTTTCGTATGAAATTCGCGGTTTTGTTAAAAAAGAAACGATTCTCACGCGCATTAAAACGAACCCCACGTTGAAATTATTTGCGGAAAAACGATAACCTCGCGTGAGAATTTCCATTGAGTATTTTGTTTATTTTTATACGCGCGCTAAACCAAATCTCACGTGAAAATTTCATTAATCTATGTCAAGTTTTTATTAAAAAAAGTAACTTTTCTTACGATAAAAAATAAAATTCGTGTAATTTTCCTATTTTTCGTAGGAAATTCGCAGTTTTGTTAAAAAAGAAACGATTCTAACGCGCATTTAAACGAATCCCACGTGGAAATTATTTACGGAAAAACGATAACCTCGCGTGAGAATTTCCATTGAGTATTTTGTGGATTTTTATACGCGCGCTAAACCGAATCTCACGTGAAAATTTCATTAATCTATGCCAACGTATAGTTTTTATTAAAAAAAGTAACTTTTCTTACGATAAAAAATAAAATTCGTGTAATTTTCCTATTTTTCGTAGGAAATTCGCAGTTTTGTTAAAAACGAAACGATTCTCACGAGCATTTAAACGAACCCCACGTGAAAATTATTTGGGAAAAACGAAAACCTCGCGTGTGGATTTCCATTGAGTTTTTCGTGGATTTTCATACGGCAAAAAAGAAAAATCTCACGCGGAGATTTCATTAATCTATGTCAACGTATAGTTTTTATTAAAAAAAGTCACTTTTCTTACGATAAAAAATAAAATTCGTAGAAAATTCCTATTTTTCGTACGAAATTCGCGGTTTTGTTAAAAAATAAAAAAACGATTCTCGTGCGCTTTAAACCAAATCCAGCGTGGAATATTTGCGAAAAAACGAAAACCTCGCGTGAGATTTCCCATCGAGTCCTCGGTGGATTTTTATACGCCAAAAAAGGAAACCCTCGCGTGGAAATTTCCATAATTTACCTCGTCGTATAGTTTTCCTTAAAAAAGAACACTTTTTCTGCAGTGAAATAAAAAATTCGTATAAAAGTCAAATTTTTTCGTACGAAACTCTCAGTTTTGTTAAAAAAAAGAAACGATTCTCGCGCACCTTAAAACAAACCACGCGTGGAGATTATTTGCGAAAAAAAGGAAAACCCCGCGTGAGATTTTTCATCGAGTCCTCGGTGAATTTTTATACACCAAAAATATTAAAACTTCGCGTGGAAATTTCATTGATTTACCTCAACGTATAGTTTATCTTTAAAAAATCACTTTTTCTACGATAAAATATAAAAATCGTGTAAAATTCCTATTTTTCGTACGAAACTCTCGGTTTTGTTAAAAAAAAGAAACGATTCTCGCGCACCTTAAAACAAACCACGCGTGGAGATTATTTGCGAAAAAGCGAAAACCTCGCGTGTGATTTTCCATCGAGTCCTTGGTGGATTGTTATGCGCCAAAAATGGAAAACTTTGCGTGAGAATTTCACCGGTTTAATGATGCTTTAATAATGCCTTTTTTCACGCCCCAATAAAAAAATCACGTGATATTCAAGTAAAACGTGCGGGTTTATGTTAAAAAGAAAACAAATCTCACGGATATTAAAACAAAACTCACGTGAAAATATGCATGTAAATCTCGATATGCTTTTTTAAGTAATTGAATCAAATAAAGACATCAAAAAATACTTCACGGTGCGAATAGGAAGAAAATTCCTCATCTATATTTTTTTTTACGGAGTCTTTTTCTTGTTAAATTATTGAGAAGTCCTCCACCTCCTTGGAAATAAGAGTATACGCTTCTGCAAACTTCTCTCCTTTCAATTTCTTTAGTGGTGTTCGAGCCAAAGGTTGATGGAAGGAACAATTTTAATAATATAATCGATAGGTTCGTCATTTTTGTGGAAATAACTAACTAATTATTGTTGGGTCGTAATTGCAGGTGATCGAGGAATGGAAGAAAAGGTCGGAAGGTTTCGCCTTTATAAAGAAAAATTAGTCGGTACGCTATTCTTTTTTATTAAAAAAATTTATTAATATTTAATATTTTTATAAAGTTTTTAATTTTAAATCCAGTTTTATATCACAAAATTCCTTTTTCGTAAAGAATTTATTGAAATTGTTCGCGGGAGTTGGTTTAAGTTCGGTCGAGCAAAATTCTTCAACCAATTTCAAGAGCGGTTTTGGATTACGTTGAAAAACTTTGGTGGATAATAATAAATAATAGCTCTTCAGTAACGTCGTATTTCGATGCATTTTTTTAACAGTTCGGAGCATGAAGACAAATGGTGGGGAATTCTCGCTGAAGTAGAGACCCCTGCGCTAACTAACCTGATTAATCTTCTACCCTTCCGCTTTTGATAAGTCAAAGGTCTAAGTGCGAAAATCTAAAATTTCACATCCCTCAAAAAAACACTCGCGTAAGGAACGAAAAATTTATTTTGCACCATCTCCCGAGAAGTAAAAAGTAACGTTATTTCATGCTTTCGCTTCGCTCGAGATTCGTATATGTAACAAAAAATATTAATTTATTTAATTTTGTTTAATTTTATTATTTTTTTTTAATTCAGTCTCCCATAAAATACCATTTTTTTCGTTAAATCATTTTTTGGGGTGACTAAATAAAAAAAATAAAAAAATTGTAGTAAATTATTATTTTTCGGTAAATATACGAATCTCGCGCGAAGCGTCACACACGAATGAAATACCAGAAGGCGGAAAAATATTTGGAGACAAATACAAACCTAATCCCAACGACCTAGCTAAATCCAAATACAACGGTCTTAGAATTAGAGGGAGGTGCGTAGACATCTGCGTCATCGTGAGCGGGAAGGAAGGAAAATCGCTGTCTAATTGTTTTCTGTATAACAACCCAATCCAGGAAAATGTTATTAAAAAATATGTAGATATAAATAACGATTGGTTTAACTTTTGGTTTTGAATCTTGTTATATAATAGTTGTTTATATAAATATGGTGTTAAATAACAAAAATAAAAGATTTGTATAAAAGCGTCTTCCCTTTTATTTTCCTCTAAGCTATAAAAAA
>JABUQX010029148.1:25000-27501 GCA_015478945.1 Trachelipus rathkii
CACATGCAATTTTGGGGTAATATGTGGAGAGTATCTTCTTCATCGTTGGTACTTATGAAGGTTTAGGGTGGCTGGAACATTTCTTTTCACCCAAATACCCATGGTTTCGTTGCTTTTCTCTCTCTCTCTCTCTCATCTCTCTCTCTCTCTCTTCTCTCTCTCTCTTCTCTCTTCTCTCTCTCTCTCTTCTCTCTCTCTCTCTCACAAGGGGCATTGCTCCCCTGAATCTCTCTCTCTCTCTCTCTCTCTATCTCTCTCTCTTCCTCTCTATTTCTTCATCCTCTACTTATTTTTCTTTCTCTCTCGTTTTCCGTCTATCTATCTCTCTCCTTACAAAATGGGCATTGCTCCCCTGAAACTCTCTCGAACTCATCTCTCTCTTCTCTATCTTTCTCTCTCTCTCTCTCTCTCTCTCTCTCTCTCTCTCTCTCTCTCCTCTCTCTCTCTCTCTCCCTCCTCTCTCTCTTCCATCTCCGTCTCCCCTCTTCCTCTCTCTCTATCTCGTGGGCGTTGGCTCCCTGCAATAGATTTTCCTCTCTTCCAGTTCGTCGATGCCTCATTGTTCGATCCAATCGATCTCTCTTCTCTTCTCATGCAAAGGGTTATCTAAGAATTTTTTTTTCGGTAGAGGCTCAACCTGGTAATATGCTTTCACAACTCGTTCTGTGGTTCATTGTGGTTCACGGTCTTATCTGGTCATTAAACTAGGTTTTTATCTTCGATCTTTCTGCTTTTTTTAACTCAATTCTCCTTTTCTGAATTCATTTCTGTTCTTAAATCGAAACTCTAAATCTTCAGTCGCAAACATTCTTTAATATTTTTCATCGAATGATTACTACTTAGTATGGAGGTCTTGGATTACCAGAGAATTGATATCCGAGGGTGATTCTCCAGCGGCTGGGGGTGCAATTTTCCCACTCCCACCTTACTCTCCCAGAATTTTAAAAAATTTCAAAATAACATTGATTTAACGCTTCTGCTTGTTCTCCCGGTGTTATTTGCAGAATTGACGAACTGCTTATCAGTTGCAGTAATATTAAAAGAGTCCATGATCAAACCCATTATCTCCTCTTCGAATATTAACTATACGTGTCACATTCTCGTTGAATGATACTAAATCTATTCCGATGTATTTTCACAATTCAGTAAATTGTTTTTGTAGTTTCTCCTCTCTCGCTCTTTCATCCACTTTACTATAGAATGTTCAAGTTATCAAGCTTTTAAGTTTGCTTTGCCAAGTTTTGTTCTAAAGCTTTAATACATTCTAATTTTTCTGATTTCGTACTCTCATATCGCGCGCCGGTAATGTATTTTGTAAGGAACTTTATATGTACTGGGATCTACTAGTCTGGTTTCACTTTGAATTTTGACCTTTGCACTTTCGGACATATCGCGTGTAATTTTTTTTGTGCTTAAGTGGGACAGGACATATCTAAAACTTTCTTATAGATAATCTGAACACAGGAACTTGCGTGGGATTGTTATCAAAAACTTTTGACCTTAATTCTATTACCTCGCATTTCGGATATTATTGTCTATCTATCTATCTATCTATTCTTTATATCTATCTATCATATCTATCTACTATATCCTAATCTATCATATGCTATCTATCTATCATCTATTCAAGATTTGTCTGCATAGTTCACGCTATGGGAGAGAGGATCAGTATGTCTTTTATCTATTCATTTTCTTCTATCTAGTTGTTTTCTTATTTCAATTATATGATCTCATTTTATTTCTTTATCTCTATCATTCTCTTAAATGCATTATTATCTTGTCCATGTCATTAAAGCATTCCAATTTCTCTAGATACATTATATTTATCATTATATATATATAGAGAAATGCTATCAGTATAAGAGTAAACTGGATACGAGAGAGAATTAAAATAATAAAATATGTATCTATTTTTTCTAAGTTAATCGTCATCGTCATCAGGCTCCTATCCGTCCATCGTCATCGTCATTGGCTGAAATTTGCTCTAATCGTCCATGTCAATCGTCTATTCGGCAACATATTATCATATATCGTCGCATCACTAATATTATATAGTATATTATATATAATATATATATATCCTTATTTTATATATATTATATATAATAATTACTATATATTATATACTACTATATATAAGTACTATTATTATACTATTTACTTATATATATATATATATTACTATATTTTATATTATTATATAGACTGAGTGTTATATGGGGGTCCGAATTACTGTAATTGATTTTCTCACTTCTATCGTCATCGTATCGTCATCGGGCACATAAAATTTATAAATCGTTCCTACTATACTACCATATATAATTTATACTGATATACTATATTATCTATTATCTATTATTATATTTCGTTTTTCCTTGATATCGCAATAATTTTGCACAATACTGTAATTTTATTTCACAAAGTCCTTTCGCAATTACGTAAATGACGTTCACATTGGCGCGTATAACTGTCTCGCGAAGGGTTTAACCACGCTCAAAGAC
>JABUQX010029149.1:0-33464 GCA_015478945.1 Trachelipus rathkii
ATAAAAATCACCCGAGTCTACTAAAAAATTGATGCAGGAAGTATGACAACTAACCTTTTCATAAATCTTGCAGAGTTTCTTGCGCTGCAATAGAAAATAGTCCTTCTATGGGTTCGGAAACGCGTGCGCTCGTCACCTCCTGTGTAAAATTGTTATTTCATCTCGTGATTGTTAGTGTGATTACGGAATCGTTGTCTCACTCAATGAAACTTCGGAGATCCTTGCACGTCATTTTTCCATATTGTAATTTCATACCATTACTTCGGGCCCATATTCATGAAAAAAGGAATATGTATGAAGATTAATATATTGATCTACAATCTTTCACTAAAACCCCTTTCAACTTTAAAATATCTTACAAATATTGATAAAGTGCACCAAATAGGTAAAGTAGCTGTAATAAAAGCCACAATAAAAATTTCCTCAATTACGTGCTCATAATGTTGAGTATAATTGAATAAGGAAGCCGGCTTTGAAATAATTACTAACTACACAAGCTTTCGTGACTTTGTGCTGTGCACAAGTTCGAGTCACGCCTTTCTTCTCACCTTCTCACCAAAAAAAAAATAGAAGAGACATCTTACTATATGCCAACTTCTTCGACTCATTTAGCCTCCCCTCCTCTCGTACAACTTCTCGTGGTGAAGTCGTAACGATTTATATTTTTTTCTTAATTATATCTCCTGCTGGCAGACGTATGCACACACTTCGAAATAGTATTGTCATAAAAACTACACAAGGTGAAGATTCAAGAAGACGACTCTTTCTAATCAGAACTCGTCTGATGTAAATTGACAAACTGCTCTTTCTCTGAGCAGCCTTAAAAGCTCATCTCTTCTGATATCCCGATCCATTTCTTTCTGCTCATCTGGTATCCTCGGAGGAATTTTCAGGGCGGCATGAGTGGCCTGGAGAACCAGTATGGCACTGCAGAGGCGTCGTGCAGCGTGAAGAAGATGCCATTTCTGCGTACTGGTATACATATGAGTAAAAGACAGTGTCAAGGTAGTGTGTGTGATATGAGATAAAGTCTTGCATTGGGATATAGGTTGAACTTGACCGTCAGAGTTCTAACAATAATACCGAAACGCGCATGGTTTCCATCCCCGTCAGCTCCAAAGAGTACAGTTGAGTGTGACGTATGCACCTACTCTCCAGAAGGTACTTCTCATTTAATCAGGAGCTGTTTGAATGAGTGATACAGCACCACCACTTTGACCAGAGTTGTTGCCACTTGATTTGATTATAATCTCTGCTTAATCTCCCAAGACCTCAGCAGATACTTCCATTTTATACCAACGAGTTGCTTGAATTCGCAAAATTTTTGACTGCTGATAGATAAGCTTGCGTATGGACCCTCCTACATCAGATCTTCTTCGACTTTTTGTGGTGAGGTAGCTCCAAAAAGGTTTCTAACTGAACTACGTGCCTGGCTATACAATACTTCTTCTCTGCTAATGGGCTTTAAAAAACAATTGCGGCCGTCTACAAGTTGGAATCACATCATTATCAGCTTGAAGCTAGGCTTTTGTAGATGTTACTGTGGTGCCGAGAACATGTATAACGATTACTGTGATCGTCTTGGAGCAGGTATATACAGTAATAAGTCAAAAATTATCTCCTAAAGGAAGATCACCCTTTATAGTCTTGTACCAGTACCAAACTTGATTTGACTAGTAAGCGTAATTAGTCTTTTCACATCTCCCGGTTCCGATGCGCAGCCTATAAAGAGAGCGAAGTGCGCTGGCTTGTGAGTTGTGTGATCTTTTTCCGCAAGAACAAGCTCCCTACTCGCTCATCAGATACAATAAACTGTCTCACATGTACTGCTACCTCTTTCCGTTGGTCTGAACTGTTCTAGGCATCGTATCCACTGTAACAGTGCAGGGAAGACACCGTATGAACATTGGATGAAACGCTGGAAATTGACAAATGATTTTGATGACATAGTCTGGTTACTAGATCCAGATTTATATTGCTTCTCAAATGAGACAGTTGAATAAATCACTATCAGAAACATTTTTTTGAGATTTATTCGAACCTTTCGTCTTAACCCACCAGTGCTTTGTAAATCTCCTTACTCCTACATGTTTAATCGGACGGAAAGAGCATCTGCGGAAGCTTTTCTTTTATGTGTAGTTAATTGACAAATGAAAGTCAAAAGTATTAAATTTTTTAGCCTAATTCACCACATGCAGAAAGAATTTTTTTTTATTAGCCCCTCGAGCTGATGTTATCCAATATCCTTTAAGGCGCGATTCTGTCAGTTGTTGGCTTGACATGCCTAAATGCTTGTCATGCAACGAATGGAGCATCTCTACTATATAGTAGTTGTTAAAGATTGGTGATTTTTACACAAGACAGCACAGGGTTAAGAACCTCAAATTCATAGAAATTAGATCGTGACAAACGACCCTGGTTTCTTAACAAAGACCATTATCATCATAGAAGAAAAAAAAGATTGCAATCGAGTTTACCAAGTATCCAGGATGGTTTCTCCATACTGTAGTCAATGCTGAAGAAGAGTGCCACGATTCAAAAAAGATAATTTCCTTCGCTCTTCCGTCCACAAGAAGGCACTCCTGGTTGCATAACTTTTTATGTTGCGAATACCAAAAGAGGCTTTCTCTATCACAAGCGTAATATTAAATTGCTATATACTCCTTGTGATTTAGCCAACAAATTCTCAAGTAGCAGGAGACACAAACACTGAAGACAGTGAGACCCCAAACTTGTACAAATTTTACAAACAATATTTATGTACCGCTTGGACCTGGAGGTCATTTGGTTTTTCCCTACACTATTGGAAAATACGGGGATCAATCTGATCGATTCCTGAATTCTCAATCAAAAAACTAGTGCCAAATAGGAAGGACTTCAGAAGCAAGCCAATCCCGGTTCCAGAAGGACCATCATAACTGAAGGTTTTCTTTTTGAATCAGAGAGGTGTATTAATTCCTCTTGTAAGTACAAATGCGGTCGGATATTTCGTCCGATCGCCACATTACAAAAAATTAGTGGAAATGGAGTTGAAAATTACATTATCTTTAATAATGAAGAAACCATGAGGTATACTCTCCTGATGCCGGGTTCTCCTCACAAAGATTTGGCTGGTTTTCTTTTGGTCCTCCGTGTCAGAATCCATTGCAATTGTTATTCTGCGCAATCTAGAAAAAAACAGATTGACCGGTCTCTGAAACCTGAACCACTCAGGAAAACTTTGTTCAGGAAACTTGATTCGGCCAAACATTCTTAATGTCCAAGAAAAACCGACTTCAGTCTAATTGACAGCTGATATTCTGTTCTTCCTATCAAAAGAACGAATGAATCATTGACGCTCAGAGGAAATTCCTAGAGGATTCTTTGATTCTACTGAAGAACACAAATGATCATTAAATGGCAAACCCCATAGCACTGTGTCTTTAAGCGTCACAAATTAAATATGCAATAGACAAAGTTCTTCATCTGATGTATCTCAAAACAGGATCTAGGAAAACGTTAATTCTCTCAAGCCAAGACAGATTTCCCTTCTCGAAGCTTTTCCCAGGAGATGTTTTATATTTCGGGTCCACACATTCTGCGTCTCGCTGTCATCCATCCCATTTTCATTTTTTTCCCTATCGTCTTCTTCCGTATGCGATGATATGAGACAGTCACAGTCCTACGCAATAAGTAGCGATCACGTAACTGGATCATACAAATGCGCTTGTCATACAACCGAGTGTGCGTCAATAACGCATAATCATTTATTGGACATCCTCAAGAACTATCACACGAGTTCTGCTCTTTTGACGATGATACATAAAGGACTAGAAGTGATACTTTCATCATTCAATCACTTTTTGAGAATTGTCCTTGTGTCGAGCGAATATATCATACAGATAAACCTAATTACTCTTTCCTCGCAGCGTCACTTAATCTCGCAAGATATCGCTACTGAGCTGCATGACATCCTGAACTTGTAATTTCTTTCACTTTCAAATATAAGCCCTGAAGCTCGGCCTTATTTCATTATTGTGTTCCACGTAAGATTAATCTTGTCTCAAAAGCCACCCTCGTTCCATACGAGAGATGCCTGGGAAAGAAATGTTTTTTAAGTACGTCCTTCACGAAAGATGTGTGTAAAGCAGAATATGTCAAGCATATAGATCTTATTTCTTCTAGGAAAATGAACAAAGATCAGAAGTATACTGGATCAGCATGATGACGAATGACTGCATTAAAGACGAAAGGACTTACTGCTAATCCAAAATATGATGGTAGTATAACGATAAGCCACAATCTTACCATTTTCTTCCCAAGAAAAACAAAATCTATTTTTGTCCTCCTCCAGTTTGGGACGTATCTGCAGGAAAGCTAAAATCTGCCTCATACAAACATAATTTGTTGGTTCTAAAAGATATGAGAAGGCGGAAGAGAGAATTCAAAAGATCGACTCCATGATATGAGGCTTGATTTAAAGATGGAGACCCACCCACTTTTAAACTACAGTTGAAGACTGGGCGCAGTTTTGTTGTAACTTGCTCAGCAGTCTTTATTACAGGGCGGTGGGGTATGTACTTGGAGAGGTTATAGTTTTGAGGTGACAAGTCAATATGCTCGATTTTACCTTATTCTAGAAGCTGTTTGAAAACATCCTCATAAGCAGAAGTAAAACATTGTGTTACAAAACTCTTCTTAGCTCTTTGAATGGTAGCTAATGCCACTTACTTGATAATTAGAAGGCACTTCATTTAGAATATGTACACACCAGGGCAAGTATGCAATGTTGTAGTGATTGAAATAAAAGACTTTACAATAGCTTGAATTGAATACTGTGAGTGTATGCAATCGAAAATGTATTTGAACCTTTACATTTATACCTATCACATTTTTAGGCTGTAGATGTTTTCTAGGCCCAAATCGACATCTACATGATTATGTGTATGCAGAAGAGGGTCAAAATAAGATGCAGGGAAGGATCGATGATGGTGTTCACTAAGCTGTTATCGAACCTTTCTGTGTTGTTCATGTTTAGAATATGACGAAGTAAGTCGTTTCTACCTATCCTCCTTGTCACGAATCTCCCCTTGATGGAGAGGTTTAAAATCAGAAATTGCTCCTTCTCCATAAATAACCACTCTCTGTGAGGGGGTCAAAAACGATTTGGCTGGGCCTTCAATAACCTTACTGGTGCAGTTTTCAATGGCGTTCTACCTTCTTCAAGCCGCACTCTCAGATTTTGATAAGTGCTGTCACTTGAAAGAGGACCGATTTAAATGTACAAAATTAAACCTCCACCACTTTGAAACGCTATCTTCCGTGTTTCACCTACCATTAAAAACGTCATGCACGATTAATCCGCTATATTAAACCATTATGATAGCACCCATGAGCTTCCCATTCCATTGAAGCTATACATCAAGACTAGATCTTATTAAACTGAATTTTTGTTATGAAATTTGAACACAGATCGTGTCATATCGAGGGTTTTTTGACTCGTAGCGAATATGACACTTTCACCTAAGATCCTGCTCGTTTCCCAAAAACGTGTCTTAATTGGAACTGGGATGTGCACAGGCAGAGAATCCACAATCTATTCCAAATTTATTAAATACAGTCTTATTTGAAAAATAACTTTAGCTGCGAACACAAAATCCAATTAACACTCTTTGAGCATTTACCAGAGATTTTGATTCACCGCTTTTTATTTTAAGGATCTATTGTAGGAAGGAAGGTTGGCCAGATGAATGCTGTTACTCTGTATTTATACATACGATATTGCTTGTGAACAGCCATCCTTTCATCATCAAAGATACTTCGACGCGCTAAAGAGAGTAGATGGCGACTTGGTGGGAGACTCTGCACGATCTCTTTTTGGCTTTATTGTTTGCATTTTGAAGAACAAAGAGGAGTTATGTGAGCACCACTCTTGCATGTGCCACAAGGACGACTAAGGCCAAATCTTTTTGCATGGCATTTGGAAGATACATGTTTCTTGCTGGAACCAGCTTGCACACTATTCCCAGTTCTTTACTGCAGCTCTCCCTTCGTAAGCTACGTTGGGATAAAACTTTTCACAAACTCATGCTCAATCGGATCGTTGTTTTCCATTACAAAGTTATCTGCATTCCATAAAATGAATCGCAAGTAGAAGAAGGAACACCACCTCCTGAAGAAGATGAATGCAGAAAATACTTTGGCCATCGATCAGTATACTTGCCTAGCACTCTTTTTAGACTTTTTTTACATGTAGCTGTGAAGAAGAAGGTCTTCTCTCTTTATATGAAGACTTCTGTTGTAAGTTGTGAAAGGGCACTTTTATTCTTCTCTTTGGTCACCACCAGCAGTTCTATTCCGTCCTTTTCTTCAGGGACCTTCCAAAATGTTCATTATAGTTACTCAAAATCAATATTGATTGAAGGATATCTGCAATCTTGGGTTTTTTAGTAATTGAGTCACGCAGAATAATAGGAGGAAGCTTGTCTAGTTAACCAATGTGATCGATCCGCCTAAACAAAATCGCGATCTGGCTTCACCTGCTGTTCTCCTTCCTCCAGGAATGAAGCGCTCCCAGCAATCGACACTCTCTTCAGTTCATGGTAAGTTATGCACGAACTCCTGACACAAAGTCCACACGACAGTACCGAGTAGCCTCTAAATTCCGCTCTTACTCATTCCAAACACCGTCGTGCTACCTGACGATATCAAATCTTGTGAAGAAATAGTGTCCACTTAGAAGAAGCACATCCAGATAGCACCTCCTTCAGGATTTTGAGTAGCCACAGAATAGTTTATCAACATTAGTTAAGTGTTGAACATCCTTCAAAGCAAAATTTTGAGATTAGTTATCTATTGCTTTTTTGTGGTGTGTCAGAAAGGTCCTTCCTACAGCCGTATACATTTTCAAAGGACAGAGAAAAGATCTGAAGGAATGGTTATCTCTCCAACCCAGAAAAGTATATTGACACTTTTAAGAGCTGGAATTTTAATCTTTCTTGTTGTGTGGCTTTAAAATTCTCAATTATTAGAATGTAATGCTTTTCGTCTGAGACCGAATCACCTCCCCTGCCGAAGAAGCGGACTGACTGTGGGAACGAAAACGTTTGGCAGTCGGGTCTGATTCGCGATCGAATTATCCTCCTTGCGAATGTAGATGATAATGAGAAGATTTTATAACTTCCTGTCTCATTATAAGAATGCTAGCATCATTTGTTTTCACGAGATCAGTACTCGCAGATCTTTGCTCAAATTTCAGTTATCATTACTGTCTCACCTCCTTCCAGACGAAGATTTACTTCATCCAAAATAGCTTCTAGCAGGGATGGACATGAACTGGAATCCTTAGAAGATTCATCTGAGAAGGGTTTAAGCAAAAGCGGTTATTTGCCTTTTATGTGCCTCTTGACGCGTCCGCAATGGTTTTACTTTTTCTTCCACAGCCTCTACGAGGCTTTTCCTTTCCTCTCGAGTGACGGATTCCTCTGTAATTCCTATGTCGCTTGATGATGGTGTCCTTCAAGTGAAGCCAGATTGCGGAAGCAGAAATAGCGCCTGCTTCAGTCATTTTTACGCTGATATCACATGGAAAGACAGGGAAAAGTATGAATTTTATAGAAAATTTATGAGCCAGTAAATAATAGGGAATAGCGCAAAGTAGTTTCTTACATAACGCAGACCTATATTTAGTTTATAGAAGCTTGTTCGGTAACTATTAGCATCGCACTATGACACAACTGCGTACGCCTTTCCAAAGTTTACAACATCAAATAATATACTTACGCACTACTATATTAGTCCTTAATTTTTACTGAATAAGATTGGAAAAAAGAACAGTGTGGAATTTATAGAGAAGAGTGAAGTAAATAGGTTTAGGAATAGCGCAAAGATTGTTGTTACAATAGCGCAACCTATTCTATTCTTTAAAACACGTGTTCGTATGTAGCACAGCACACTCTGCGAAAACGTCTTTTCCAGGTTTCCAAATATATATTGTGCATATATTTAGTCGTTATTTTTTTACTTACGAAAATAAGCGAATAAGAGGAAAAAAGGAATAAAGTATGAAATTGGTATCGAAAAGAGGACAGTAATAGTTAGGAAAGCGCAAAGAATTTTACAAACGCAAAACCTTTTTAGTAAGAAACGTTCCTATTTACTGTCTCACTTCCTCCACTTCTCCAAAAGTTTATTAGAATAAATTGCCAAAATTTCTTTGCAAAAGTTTGACAGTGAATTTTGCTGCTAATATTTCTTGCGTATGCATATTATTCTAATATTTTCTGCCTAATATTTCTAATATTTCTGCTTATATTTCTAATATTTCTGCTTAGATATTTCTTAACTCTTAACCCTCAGCACCACTTAAGTATTTCTGCTTAAAACTAGCTGGAGTTGTAAAATTAACACCCTTACGTCCCAACAATTATTTTAGGACCAGTGCCTTCTGCGAATTTGACGAGAGTAGACTAAAAGATTAGCAAGTTATTTCAAGTGTATGACCATATAAAACAACTATGCGAACGAATTTTTTAACGATAGAAAACCGATATTAACTAACTTTAAAGGATTTTATAAGAAAGGGATCGATTTCTCAGATAATCTACCTCTAAGAAAATACCGATTTCTAAGATAGAAACAATAGAACTAAACTTTTCACAGAAAAAGCGTGTAAAAGTTTTCCAAATATAAAAATCTAGTGTTCGATATTAATATAATTTTTTGTAATTTAACCGTCACAATTGAAAAATAATTAAATTAATGCAAAGAGCAAATAAATAGCGTAGAAACACTAAGGTAAAATAGAGTTTAATTTACATAAGAGAATTGATAATATAAATATTGGCTTAGATTATGCAGCTAAACCAGGAAACAAGTATACGACTTCCACTACACATGCCTCGTCAATCAAGAGAATTTGAAGTTCAAACGCCTTTGTTCCTTTATATATTTCCAAAGCGTAGACACGAATATGAAATATGATCACGTGGTACTTTCTCTCCTATATCTGCAAAACACTGGGTGCAAACTATTATATACCAACTATCGTTTCAAGCCTTTTCCGATTAATTATCATAGTCAATGCATTAGCAATGTTTAAATATAATGATAACTATCTAATTTATTATTGTGATAATTAATTAAAGTTTAGCCTCTAGCTATTTTAACTTAATAGATAAATTAATTGAATTAAATTTATTATAATTAATTATATCGATTAATCTAATATAATTAATAGTCTTAATTAAATTAATATAGTTATATAAAATCACCGCCGAGACTAAAATGAGGGGGTTAAGACGTGACAACTAAGCCTTCATAATCTTGCAGTCAGGTTTGCTGGGCGCTGAATTAGGAAATTGGTCCTTTCTATGGTTCGGAAAGCGGTTGCCATAATAACTACCCTACCTAAAGTTGTAAATTGTTAGCTCCTGGGTGTGCATTAGGACCTATCTTGTCATCATATTGAAACTATTCGATCTTGCCCCACGTTGCATGTTCCCATTATTGAATTTTCATACCATTATTCCCCATATATTAAAAAGATCCGTTGTATATTAAAGATTAAAATATAATCTCACTTAAAACACCCTTTCAATTTAAAATCGTTACAAACAATACACACCAAATAGGAAAGTAGCTGATAAAAGCCACTATTTAAAGATTCCATTATTTGTGATATGTTTTGAGTAGTCGATATTGAAAGGGAGCCGGCTTGAAATTAATCCTAACTACACAAGCTTTGTACTTTTGCGGCAGCGAATGCAGTCACGTCCTTTTCTCACGAAAAAATAGAAACGAAATCTTAGGCTTATATCCTAACTTCTATTCGATTAGCCGTCCCACCCTGTCCCTCTCCAATTCTCGGTCCTGGTGATTCGTAACGATATAGTTTTCTTAAAAATAGATATGATATATATATATAATATAATATATATTACATATATTAGTATATATACTTATATATATATATACTATTATAATAATCTTTGTATATACTATATATATTATCATATATAGAAATGTTATTTTAAAATATAATATTATATTATTATTATATATAATATACTATCTTAATTATAGTTATTTTATTATAATCTAATATCATAATATAATATATATATATTATTATATAATATTTATATACTATACTTTATATACTCTATATATATATATATATATAATATATATATATATAATATATATATAATTATATATATATATATATATAGTATCTCTATATCATTATATTATATATATATTATATATGTACTTATTATTTATTTTTATATAATATAATAATTTTTCTTCCTTTTGAACTGTCTTCTCCGAAATCGACCTGAATTGCACATATAAATCTTCTTACATGTCTTGAATTTTAATATGGCCGACAATATCGACACAGGAAAGAATTTTAGCAATTTTTAAGAAACTCTAAATCCGCAATACGAAGTTTCCATAGTAACTTCGTATTACAAAACTACACAGCTCAATTTATATAATAAACAGCACAAAATCCAAGTAAATAAATTAATATTATTAATTAAATAATATGAACGAAGCGTTATTATTAACTAAACTCCACAGAGATAACTGCTTACATTCCCCACTAATGAGCAGCAAAACTGCAACTGTCTGTCCGAGTTGCAAATTGCTATAATAGCGCTTACGAACAGAATCACTGTGACTCCATATCAAAGTGATTTCTGGCAGACTCTGATTGCAGGAATGAGTCAATGATTTTTCAATATAAAATAGTTAACTTAAAAATAAGTCGGTGATAAGAGATGATCAACGTTAGCATAAAATAATCTAATTAGTTATTAATATTATTTATTATTAATTATTTCTTGCAATAACGTATTTTAAATTGGGATTTAAAAAAAAATGACCTGCTACCAGAGTCAGAAGGCAAATACAGGGTTTGCCTAGAGCTAAAAAAGAACACTGTTATTTTTTTTAAAAAAAAAAACTTTAATTAAAAAGGTAATAGTTGCCCCTGATGTTAATATAAAAAAGAAATCGATGTTTGAAATTTGTGTAGGCGGCATCAACCAATATCGTCTCGAACGAAATCTATACGTACTTATATATATATAGTATCTTTATATATAATTATGTAGTATATTATATATATATATATACGTTACTATATTATATATTATATCTTACTACATACTATCCTATATTTCATTGATACTTATATATTACTTATGACTTATAGTATATAATATATACTATATACTATTATAAATACTTATATATATAATACTATTATATATTATATATACTGACTTTTTATATATTTTTTGGTTCCTACTTATCATAAGTAGGCGTTGCTTACTCTGCCTACCCTGAAAAGCCGCCACTGATATCATATATAATTATATATATGATAAAATATGAGTATATATTTATATTATGATATATATATATATGTAGCTATGAATATATTAATATATATATATATACTATTTATGAAATATTATATTATATATATACTTATGATATATATATACTATACTATCTATAACCTTATATATAAGAATACACTACAAAATTTACACAAAATTTGATGTATAATATATTAATGCGGCTAAAACGTACGTACCCAAGGTAATCCACTGTATATCCATAGTCTGATGAAATTAACTATAAACTTTTACACTGAGCTGGTGTGATCCATAGGTTGGAGTGGCGTAACGGGGATCTCGCAGTGATAATTTCAATGCTATTTTGAACATACAACACTTCAATAAAGAAATTTTGAAAGCCGAATGAACACAAAATCTAGAATTATATCCGTACATTTGATCAACATTAAAAAAGAGCATTAGAATAGAATAAACAAACAACATAGTTCTTATCTACAAAATTAAAGAGCATATAAAATGAGTGAGAAGACCTCGTTATCGTCAAGAGAAATGTGAGAAAATGCCGATTGCAACTAGCCTTCCCATATACTCCATATATAATATTTATATATATATATATATATTATATATATAATATATATATAATAGTATATATATTATATATATACTATAATATATATTTCATTAATATAATTATTATATATATTAGTATATATGTAAAAAACGTACTTAACGGTCACCCGGAACTCGACGTTGGATCAAAAAAATTCGCAGGCTAGACTCTAGACAGAGTAAACACTTCTAATGTAGGTGGGCAGCTGTCCCCCTCCATGACGGACAGCCCATCATGTATATATATTAAATACTAATATATATAATATATATATATATATATATATATCATGTATATATATATATATATATATATAATATTATAGTATATAATATATAAATAATATATTTCTATAATACATACTATAACCCCTATGTATGCTTATGTGTTGTTCTTCTAGTTATACACTTTATATATATATAGTATATATAGTATAAGTTATATATATATATACGTATATTATATATATTATATAATATATCATTATATTATAATAGTATATAGCTTATATAATATATATATAGTCTCTATCTCCCAGAACTAAATATAAATATCGATTATATCTTAATATACGTATCTTAACTGGTACATCTACCTTATACCTGGTATATATATAAGCTAGATATAGTACTTATTATACTCGTTCCTTTCCATATAATATATATAAATGTTGCAATATTAGAATATTGAAATAAAAGACATTAAATTTTATTAATGTCTATCAAGCACTCCAAATTCATCTTATGTTTGGTCTCTGGAATCAATTGGCGCCATGATATCATAATTCAGTAATATTTGGTAACATTTGTTTATCAATTTAAAACACTTTTATGTTTCTTTCAAGCTTAGCTTTGCGCTTTCCGACTAATAAAACATATATCTATGACTTTCGTAATACTCCCCGAAAAGCCCCAAAGTAAAAACCCTATGAGAACACCCCAAACTTAAAATCTTAAAGGATGATTCATCTGCATCCCCAATCCCCTTTTCTTAAAGATACTCCCTGAAAAGAGAGAGAAAGGAGAGAGAAAGAGAGAGATCGTGGGAAAAGAGAGAGAACCAGTAGTTCGGGAAAGAGGGAAAGAGTGAAGACCAGTAGGAGGGAGAAGTAGTCACCAAACGTTTTATAAGGGCTTGCAATCTCAGAATGAGCACTAGTTGGAACTAATGGGACTGTGGGATAACAGGCTTTAAGCTTGGAATATTTTTAGACAGTTGAAAATATGATTTATAGTTGAATAAATAAACAAAGTTCCAAAAAATATTAAAGAAACAGTTTATTTAATAATGGGGAAAAAGATATAATATGTGTATAATATATATTAGTATATAAATATAGTGTATAATAAATTATATGCATTCGCGCAATTTTAACAGATTTTTTTTTGGTCTTTTTAATAATTAAAAAAATAATACAGGAAAATAGTTATTATAGCCACAAAGATGTAATATAAGGCTATACTCGGAAGTCTGGTTTTCAGTAAAGTAATTATTAAATAATTTTAATAAGCAAAGACGTTTTTATTATATATTATAATATATAATAATAAATTTATGACTAAAAAGAATTATATTCTATTGTGACTATTGATGGCAATGACAATGTTTTCTTTTTGAGTTTTTTAATATTTAATTATCTTATATTGTTTTTGAAACAAAAATAAAACAATATCAACAATATTGTCATTCGTATCAAATAAATAATAATCAATAAATGAATAATAATAATAATATTAATAATAATAATAATATAATAATAATAATAATAATAATAGTAATAATATTGATATTAATGTTAATAATAATAATGATAATTATATTAATATAGTATTATATTATTGATAATAATATATAATCAATATGATATTAATATTGGTATATCAATAATAATAATTAATAATAATAATTAATAATAATAATATTAATATTGAGTAATAATAAAATAATAATAATATTAATATAATAATAAATAATAAAATATTATGTTAATATTAATAATAATAATAATAATAAATTGGAAATGTCTAAAGTCTGTTTTAATATTTTATTGTTTTACTTGTAGATTGACAATAATTAATTAATAACATATTCTTTATAATATAATATATTGTAATTGAAAAATTTATTGCTATAATTAAAATATAAATTATAATATAATTTATTATAATCATGACAATGAAATTTTGAGTCTATATTGATATGAAATTAAATATTGTTAATATTTGAAACTTTAAACGAATTAACTTAGTAATTATATTAATTTTAATGTCACGTTGTTTATATTTAAGTATTATTCATATTTTTTAGGGTTCATTTATTTTTAGTGTTATTTCTTATTTTTTTTATCACACAGGTTTTTTTTTAGGTCTCTTTTGGTATTTAGGTTTTATTTGGATACAGTAGGATGTAATAAAACTATGAAGGATCCCTGCGTATTACTAACATTCAAAAGGTCGATCGGACTTTGATGGGGACATACCAGTGTCGGAACCCATGCATAATTCCGATTTTGTACCACACTGGCTTCGCTTGCCTAGGATTGATATGGTTGTTATCGCTTCTGTGCATTTCTCCCAGAAAGTGGCATTGTACTGATTACGCTTGTTTCTGGATATATGTAGTGGTTACTACCGCCTTCGTTTTAGCTCCAAGATATTGGCATTGGTTCGACTACAAGAATTAGGTTGTAGGAGACGAAGGATATTGGACCTACACGCACCTGGCAACTTCTGAGGTCATAAGGCCGACAACCTCCATAGTTTCCTCTCCTTTCCAGACGGTCATGATGTGTGACAGACCTACTAAGCAAACCTTTACTTGAAATAAAGGGAGGGAAAACCTCGCCTAATAGCAACCAGATTTCTTGTGAGTAAAAATTAAAAATAAAGAATTAAAATTTTTACACAAAACAGACATTACATTAAATATAAAGTAATTTAGAATAGGAAATTTTATACAAGTGGTATATGTCATAATATCATCGTTAGATCTTAATATGCGTTATACTTCATTTTGTATAAATTTCAATAAATAAAACACACAACAAAGAAGTGTTTTATATATAAATAAAGCAAGTGTTATTGCTTTAAACACATTAACAGCTATATGAAAAGCTTAACAAATAGGTGACAGAAAAAATTCACCATAAAAACCATAAAAAAAAAATAAAAAAAAGGGGCATTCATTTTATTTTCTTTAATAAAGAAATAGAAAAGACAAATATAATCATTAAAAAGTATGATTAAAAATTTTTAATAGATTTGTTTTTAATATATAGAAAATATATTAAATTTTTTGAGAAAAAATTAAAAACTATTGTTGTTATTCTTTTTTGTTTTTGTTTTTTTTTAAAGCAAAGTTATCAAAAACAATAATATAATAAAAATCATGTTTGATTTGTATTTTTTCTCATGTATTGTTCCAAAGTTGGAAGATTTTTTAAAGAATACATAGAAAATAATGCAACCAACCCTTTTAAATCAATTAATTAAAAGTTAGTTAATTAATTTTTTTTATTCTTCTAAAAGATAAAGTAGGCTTAGTTAATAACAATGGTAGAAATTTTTTTATTAAATTACCGTAATTAACTTAATTATAGCCTCCGATAGATTAGAAATATCTCGAAACAGCAGCAGCAAAACATAAGAAAGATGATAAATCAAAATGTGCGTGCATATCAATGTTTATTTACTAATTCATTGACGAGAGTTCAATAAATAGGAGTCAGCGAAATAGTAAAATACTTATAGTTTATAGTATTCATTCACTGAGTCTGAATGGAAGTGTAAGTTGTAATCTGAGTCAGCGTTATTCGAGATTCAGGAAGTAAACAAAAAATCGGAGAAAAGACGGCATTGAGAACGGCATTGAGAACGGCATTGAACGCGGAAGTGCCAATCACAAGGACGAGGACGAAATTTGAACTTGTCCCAGTGAACTATTTCTTTCATTTTTCCCTTCCTGCTTTTATACGCTTTAAACACAGACACACACATCATCTTAATATAATATTATAATATTATGATATTATTATATTATATATATATATATATAGATATATATATATATAATATAATATATTATATATATATATTACTAATAATATATTTATATTATATATATACCCTTTTTACTTTATTGAATTTATGCATGTACTAATCATTTTTTCGTTATTATAGCGTATCATTAATGCATGTCGTAACGCGTAGAGTATATACAGGTAAAAAATTTGTGAAAATCGTATGGTCAAACAGAAAATGACCATTTACCCATAGAAAATTTTGAAAAGTCAAAATTTTGAAATTTGAGTTTCTTTTTTCGGTTTTTGTGTTTAAAAAATGCATTATGTCCATTTTTTTTAGTGATTTAAAAGTAAGAGTGTTTTTTTTTAATTATTTAATTAAAAGTGTTTTTTTTTTAATTACTAAAGTGTTGTGATTTAACGAATATAAAAGTTTTAAAGTTAGTAAAGACCTTGTAGGAAGACAAAAGGACACACTGACAAAGACCATTAAGAGAAAAGGTCAAAAAGGTCAAAAAGGTCAGAAAAGGTCAAAAAGGTCAGAAAAGGTCAAAAAGGTCAGAAAAGGTCAAAAAGGTCAGAAAAAGGTCAAAAAGGTAAAAAAGGTCACAGAACACAGAAAAGGCCCTAGTTGACCCCAAATACAGAAAATTATGTTATTTTTGATCTAGAACATTAGAAAATTATTTTATTAATACAGAAAATTAAGAAAACCGTCCTATTGACCTAAGACATTAGAAATTGTTATCTTTGACCTAAAAATATTAGAAATTGTTCTCTTTGACCTAAGAACACCAGAAAATTGTTCTAAGATTGTCACAGAACAACAGAAATTGTTCTAATTGAACACAGATCATTAGAGAACATGTTCTACTGAACTCAAGAACAGAGAAAATTTATTCTAATAGAACACAGAATTTTTAATGTTCTAATTGAACAAAATTTGTAGAAATTGTTCCAGTGAACACCAAACTTTCAGAAAAGGTTTTATCACCACAGAACTTTATAATAGAATTTGAAAAGAAATTTATAAATCAATTGATTCCAGACATAGAAAATATTTATAGAAAAATATAGAACAAATTTTGAAGAACAAAAGAACTTTAGAACAAACTAGAGTTATAGTTCACCTTTGACAAAGAAGAACATCAGAACAGACAAAGGTCACAGTTCACCTTTAACAGATAAGGTCAAGAAAGATGACCTATAACATTTGAAGAACATACCCGATTAGAAAAGGGATAATAAATATACTATCTTATTAGTTACAGATTACAAACTAATTAAGAAAACTTCATTATCAAATAAAACATTGGAAAAATATTTTATTTTTATAGAACAATAAAAGAACAATTATTGTAAACAAGACTTAATAAAAATATTTTATATTTTTTAAAGAATATTTTCGTTAAAATAGTTTATATTTAATATTTTATATCAGAAAATATTAAGTGATTAGAAATTTCATTTAATTTAGTTAAGTGATTAATTTTTAATTATTATTTTTTTTTAATTGTGATTGACAATACAATTAACAGTGATTTAATATTCAATAATATTTAATGTTTCATTGAACAAACAATATTTAATAGAATATGAACTCAGAAAATTTAGTGAAGAACATTTTTGTTTGATAATGATAGTTTTAAATAAAAAAGACATTATAGTTTAAATCTTTGTGAACTTAGAAAAGTTTAACAACAAAGTAATTAAATTTTTTTTATAAATTAAGTGAAGTAAACATTCTTAATTAAATAATGTTAATAACCAATCTTAATAAACAATATTAATTAAAATATAGTGATAAACACTTGTGAAAGATTTTAATTAATTAAATAGAAACACTTAATGTTTTTTTTAAATTTTGAGTTTAAATAAAAACTCTATATATATTTTCTTTGAGAAAGATAGAAATACTTTGTCCCAAAAGAAAGTAGGTTAATCGATACAGTGTCTGTACACTGTAAAAAACTTAGGAAATTATTATAATAAAAGCAATAGAAAATGCTACAGATGACTTAGAAACTTGTGAACAATTTTAAAGAAATTTTTAAAATTATTATAACACAGTTTAAATATTTAGTAGAATATTTGGAAAACATTAGCGATCTAAAATATTTCCTTAGAAGATATATTATAGGAAATTTTAGTGTCCGAAACAAAATAAGATTGTTTGAAAATTTCATAAAAATTTAATTGCAGAAAATATTGAGCAATTTTGAAAACCAGAAAAATCATAGAAAATTTATTGAACCATAAGAGATAAATCAATTAAAGACACATTATATAGAAAAAATATTTTCTGATTCGTTTCTCATTACTATTACAACTTCTTTTGATTTTTAAATTCTTTCAAGAATTTGATAGTTTCATTTCTTTGAAGACATAAAATAAATAGACTTCTATTAAATTTTGAAAAGGGTTCATTCTTTAGAGACATACATTGAAGATGAACTTTGAACTACTTTTGAAAAGAAGTTTAAATAAATTTCAAAACAAATAGGAATATTTATTCCTTCTAAACTAAATAATTAATAAGCGAATATCAAAATTCCACTACCATGAAGAGGGATAGTGAAGATCGGAAAAGATGACGAAAGTTCTACAACAACTTACTTCTATGATACACTAACATTGAGGAGCTTTAAGAGTAATTATGCCTGGCTTTCATAAATTGACCAAGATTCCTAGACGAGAGGGAACAAACAATAACTACTTCTAGTTATAGAAATAATGGAGATATTGAAGAACAATATTCCTACAGAAGTCATACTGTGCCATGGACAATCGATAGAACCGTCCAACAGAATGGACATAATGGACTAATATTTTCAGAATGTCATAATGACATGTATAACCCTTCAATAATTTTAAGAGGATGTATCAACTGAGTGTCATCAGCAAACTTACCGCCAAGAGACTATAATGACTTTGGTTGGTTTATTGATATGGATATATCAGAAAATTATGATCTAGATAACGAAGAAGATTTTGATCATATCATAGAAGAGTGGAAAGATTCAGTAGACACATTATCTCTGTTAGAATGGCTAGAACAACCAGAAACAATAGACTATATTCTAGGCATTTCTGACGGATATGAATCTCCAATAGAATCTCTTAACAATGATAATGATCATCAAGTTATAGAAGATCATAATTACTGTACTCAAATGAATAATTCTTCATTAGAAGCTATTGATTTAATGAATCATTATGTTCAATTATCTAATTTAGGAGATATCGAAAGTGATATTTCTTCTGAGGGAACTAGACGACGCCAAACACTTATGAATTATCTATTCGGAGGCTCTATTGAAAATGAACTCCTAAGAAACCCTTTAGACCATTTCATGAATAATGATGGTTCAGATATAGAAGAATATCCATATGGTTTTGATGATTCCGAGGTTCAAATGCTAGAATATTACCCGTCAATACTATCTCCAATAATAGAGATAACTGAAGAAGAACAAGAAGACACTGTTATAGTTATAGAAGTATTTGGAGAAGAAGATGGGAATACCTAAGGTTACCATTCGTCCCGATTTAGCCGGGACAGTCCTTTTTTTGAAACCCTCGTCCCGATATAGAAGAGAGTCCCGATTTCGTCCCGATTTTATGATACAAACCCAATTTTAACATGCTTTCGTATATTTCGTATATTTATTACGACAGCCGTATCATCAATACTTAAAAAATTGGAAAAAGAGTTACTTGGATCAGAAGTAGCAAAATGTAGACAATATGTGTATACTTTTTATAAAACTGGAGTTGAGTATTTAAATAAATGGATCAAACCTATCGATAATTTGAAAAATTTTACCTGGATTACCTTGCAGAAAATGCCCAACTGGGAGGAAATACAAAATACCCAATGTTTTATTCTTGAACTTATGCCACAATTCACAGTTGATAAGACTGCTTTATACGATGAGTTCGTCTATGTTATACAGCATTTGCAACCAGAAGTTTTGTCCAACTGGAGATCAAGACTCAAGAGGAATGCCTCCAGTCGAATGTTGGGTTGAAATTTTTACTTATTTTATTGAGAATAATATATCTTATTCTAACATTCTTAAACTGGTGGAATTTCTTCTTTGCCTTGCCCGGACAAATGTTCTCCTCTCTCTCCTCTCTCCTCTCTCTCTCTTCTCTCTCTCTCCTCTCTCTCTCTCTCTCTCTCCTCTCTCCGTCTCGTCCTCTCTCATCTCTTCTCTCTCCTCTCTCTCTCGTCTTCTCTCTCTCTTAAAAACTTTTGAAGGCACTTTTAATTACCAAAATAAACTATGATTATACCTGTTGTGATTTTTATAAAATGATCTTTGGAGAAGCAGAACTAATAAGGAAAATTCATATCTTCCGAAAAATACAAAAAGTACCACCACGACCCATGGTCTGAAGATCTAATATTTGAGATTTTGGGACTCTCATTTTAACCCCACCTAAAAATGGACATAAAATTTCTTAATTTTCAGACAATTTTGATAGGGAAAAAGCAAACCGCAGCTTTTTCTGACCTCTAGAACTCATTTTCCCGGGTGTTTTTCTGTCTGGTAGTCATTGCTATCGGCCGTTTTCATTTTTTTCCAAAACCTATTTTTCTGGACAATTTTTTCGTATAATTCTACAATACTTTTTCGAAATGACTTCAAACTTGAAAATATACATAGATGGGTCTATTACGCACAAAATGCACATAAAAGTTTTTTTATTTTTAGAAAATTGTGCTCAGCAATGTCGAATTTCAAAAACTACTTTTTTTTTTTTTAATTGTCGAGCACAATTTTCCAAAAATCAAAAAACTTCTATGTGCAACATTTTTGTGCGTAATAGACCCCATCTATGTATATTTCAGTTTGAAAGTCATTTCGAAAAATTGTAGAAGATAATAACGAGAAAAATGTCAAAAAATTAGGTTTTGGAATAAAAATGAAAACGGTGGTGCCGAAGCAATGAACTACAGACATCAGAAATAACACCCTAAAATGTACGTTCTAGGGTCAGTAAAAAGCCTGCGGTTTGCCTATTTCCCCATCAAAATTGTCTGAAAATTAAGAATTTTATGTCCATTTTTAGGTGGGGCTAAAATGGGGTCACAAAATCTCAAATATTGGATCTAGCCCTGAAGAGCCAAACTAAATATTGTATTGATATAATATATTATATTATATAAATATAGATATATTATAATATATATATATATTACTAAATATATATATATAGTATATATAATATATATAATATATATATATATATTATATAATATATAGTATAATGGATGTGTAGCTGTAAGCGTGTCCCGCAATTTTTGTCGTTCCAGAAAATTGGTCAACACTTAGGAGTTTCATTTACAAATCCATCTGTGAAAGCAAAAGCAATTCCCACCAAAAACTCAACACCAGTTCAAGACTCCTTGGCCAAAAACAAAGGTAACAAACCTTTTGTAACCGATGTTAAAGATTCATTGAAGGAATCTGCAGCAAAAGACTCCAAAGGTACAACTAAAACACATAAATTAAAAACTAAAAGGAAGAGAACAACAATATTTTTAAAATAAATTTAAATAAAACTGTAATATTTTGGAAGATTCTTGAAATGAAAAAATACTAAATTTCTTTAGATTTAAATAAATTTTTAGAAGACATTGATAATACTTCATTAAAAAATACAAAGGATTATGTCTTCTCTGATCAAGAAGGATCATTAAAAAAGAGAAGAATAAACATAAATTTAGAGTTTAGACTCCATAAATTAAAATTTATAGCTCTGCTCTGATGAATGAAGAGAGGCTAATAAAATATTCCACATAACCAATTATGAAGAAATTAAATAAAGAACAATGTTCTTTCTCCAACAGACAGAGAAGGATAACTACAGAGATGAAATATGTTTTTCCTCCAACAGACAAGAAAAGGAGAACATAATTACTTCTAAAATATGAATATTTTTAAAATTAAAATAATCTTTTAAAAGTTAATTAATATCCAATTAATATCGGATTAATGGAAAATAAAAATAATCCTTTTAGAAAAAAAGAGGTTTCTAAAGAAGAACCTCATATAAACTAAATAGAAAAGGATGTTCTTTTTTCAAAAGAATAAAAGAACAGTCAATCATGAATAAATTGATATTTTTCAAATATAAACTCTTAAGGAAAAAGAGGTTTACATAAGCCAACTTAAGTATTAATTGAAGGAAGGTTTAAGACAAAGAAATTAATTACCACTTCAATATTATAAGAAGAATAGTGAAGTGCTTAGATTTAAATTGAAATTCATTAAATCTAGATGGATACTAGAATAATTTTATTAGAGGAAATTTATTCTGGCAAATTTTTAAAGAAAAAAAGGGTTTGATAACCATGTGTTTGTAATATGTTAATTACCAGTAATTACAATTTATCAAATCATCAAAGAAATTTAAGGATATCAAAGCTTTCATCCTAATAACTTTTATTCTCAGAAATTTTCAAAAAGGCTCATGTGACAAAAGTTTTTACAGAAGGTTTAGGAGAATAAAACAGGCATTTTTATAAGTCCTTAACTCTTATATGAAATTCCGAAGATTCTTTAGGAGTAACATAAAGACAAATAAAAGGCAAATGTTATAGGAAAAGCTGGAAATATTTCCTGAAATATTCCATGAACCATAAGTCAGAAAATGAAAATTAATCTTTGGAACAGAAAAGATTTTATTTTTTATTTAATTTTATTATTATCAATTGTCTCGAGGTTCTTTAAATAATACATATTTCTTATTCCTACATATTTATAGGAATAAGCAAAAGAAGAGAAATAAGAATTTTTATTCATTCAACCATTCAGGGCTTGTACGGAGAAACCTAGGTTAACAATTTTGAAAAACAGAAGGTTCCAAATAAAAGATAGATGTTTTTCTAAATGTATTTAGAATTTTAGGATTTAGGATTTTGGATTATCAGGTATTAAGGAAAATCTGAATAATGCAATTAACTACATAAAATACCACAATGGTAAAATAAAACGACATCTTACATTGAAACGCGAGAAAAAAAACCTGAAGGAAGATTGGACACCTTTTAGATAGGAACCTCTTCATTGAAACAGCTTTCAAGGATTATAAATTTACATTTTGTCTAAGACTGAAAATATTGTCTAACATTACAAGTTAGTATTCTGAGTAAAAGACTATTCAAAGTGAGTTTTCCAATTGCGTAAAATTTTTAAACAACATTTGAGCCTAGATGATGAAAAACAAAAATTTACTTCTAGAAGGTCTGAGACAACATCATTGAAAGTTAAAATGAAAGCCAAGTAGGCCTATCACTGGGTAAACCAATGAGATAGGGGTAGATATAGAGAAACATAGAAAGAAGAAACTTCCACCAGATTTCTCTTTATACGACATAGCTAGCGATAGAAAAAGTCAAGTTTATAAAGTGCACCCAAAAGAGTTGTTGATAAACTCTGGACACAATATGAGGATAAAACTCTTTAATAACGTCTCTGTAGAAGGAACAATAAAGAATCATCTCGAGGATCCATCTGTGAAAAAAGAGTAGAAAAATACTTTACTATTTTCAGGAGATTCGGGATAATTACTAGGAGAATTTGCAAAACATGGTGTTGAGAAGGATTGAAACTTATTTGTCAGAAATTCTATGTAAACTACACATGGAATTGTAAATTGCAGGAAGAGTTTTACAAGGAATATATACCGTGAGTTACTACCTTTGAGAAACTCGACAATAAGTTAGAAAAAGTAATGAAAACTTTCATTAGGTTTAAAGAATACCGCTATTTCAGGCACATATAGAAATTGAGTTCTTATACTGGTTGTCAGTTTAAGAAATCTCTTCAGTTGAGAAGAAATTTAAATAAAATTTAAATTGAAATTTCATTAATGAAATTAACTCTAGAAAATAATTTCAGTTAACATGGAGATTAGGAACTCTGATGTTGAGCCTAACTACTGCCATATTGGTCGAAAGGTGTGTTTAAAAACCACTTGTGTCTTCTATTCCTCCACAATGAAAAAATGAGTGCCATAAAAGAGAAAATATGGTATAGGGTTAAGATAACCCAAAAATGAAAAATAGCCTACCCAGGAACATTAATCCTGGCAGGATAAGGATAAAAGTAAAAGTTTATTCATTGAATAGAAACTTATAATAGAAACCTTCCAGAAACCTTTAATAACTTAGTTGGAAAATAGAAAAGAAAATAGAAAATGAAATTATAACTGTAAAGTTTCAAATTTGCCGTGGAATGCCTTCTTCTCTCAGACACTTAGAAAGTTAGAGAACTAATAATGAAAACTGATTTCGTAAGAACCGTCAGAGCAACAAGAAAAGAAATTAAATCTTCAATTTACAGAATTATTACAGAAACACATGGAAAATTATATGTTATTTATCAGGAAAAATAAATAACACATATAGCTATAATTCATATTGTTACAGAAACACATTGAAAATGTTGTTTAACAGGAAAAAAATAAATAAATAAACATATAATTATAGTTCATATTTATTGCATCAATAACAAATTCATCTTCTATTATTTTTATATTTTTATAAAAATATATTTTTATATGTAGAAGTTAGAAAACCATACATATCTTACAGGAAATTAGCAGAAAAAATATAACAGAAACTTCATATATTTTAAGTGAAGACTTTAAAAGAAACATTGTAGAAACAGATACTAACATATGTTTCAAACATATGTCATCAAACAGATACTAACATCTGCTGGTAAACAGATACTAGCAAAATTGTTAAATTTAGAAAAGAACAACCAGATTATCCTGGTACAAATTAATTTTGATTAAGTTAAACAGAAACAAAACAGAAAACTTTAAATTTGTGTCTAAAAATGTTAAAGGATGTTAAAAGACAGTCAAAATAAAAAGGCCTATGAAAAGAGTCTTTACTGTTCCTTTCTCATTCCTTAGTAAAATAAAATGATAATAAATGGGTTATAAGAAAATAATCAACAAGACCATTTTATTTGACAAGAAACTAGATACAGAAGAAAGTTAAAACATTAGAATAAATTTATTCATTAATAGATTATTAGAACAGAAAACAGAAAAATAAATCAGAATAAATCATATTTCCCAATTAGGAAAACATATTGAAATATTCTACACCCAAAAGACAGAATTCAACTCTAGGAAAATATAATCCTGTTTTTTTTTTAGTCCTAGAAATTCTCTTGATAGGACGAAAAGTCTAAAAAATTGTAACAAAAATATTTGGTTTTGACCAAAAATGTACATAAAGCCTACCTCAGAATTGTAACTAAGAGATTTGATAAACTGAGGTAGTGAAGACTTGTAAATTTAGAATTAGAAACTTGAAAGTTTAGGTGGAAAAAATGAAAATATTGAGAATAGAAGAATTGAGTAACTGAAAACTGAAGATTTGAACATAGCAATTCTCCATATGATTCTCAATAAATTCCACCAATTACCTGAAACAAAAGTGCCTTCTTATAGAAAATAAGAAAAACAGAGTCTATTGTAAATAAGTTGATTAAAATTAAGTTAAATTAATGAGTTTTCTATTTATAAAACTCATATCAAAGAACACTTGAAATTGGTTCTTTGAGAATAATTATTCGGTTAAAACACATAATATAAAAAACATGTGATCCTAACATGGATAAATTGATAGAAAACAGTTTCTTCGAAACTGAATTATTCCTATTTAATATTAAGAATTTATAAATGGAATTTTGATTGATTAATGATTAAAGAAGATAATCAAGAAATAAATATGAATATTTCTCTTCGAATCTTATCAACAAATTCCATTATCTTTATTCAGATTTATTGTAAATGAAATTTTGATAAATTTAGAAATGAATTCTAGTTAAACATGATGACTGAATTCCCTAGAATTAAAATAATATTTTATAACTCAGATCATGAAACTCTTTTCATTGAGAAAAGGAAAAGAGTACTTCCAAGCTCTATCATCTATCAGACAGAAGGACTAAGTTGAATTTTGGCCACTTCATCTGAAAACTTTTTGGAAGATAAGATAGATAGTTGTAACAACATAATAAAAATAATTTCCATAAAGATCATCAGGAAATTTAAAAAGATACAATTGATTGGAGATTCTTCAAAAGAACCTCATTAATAATCTTGGCGAGGTCCGAGGATTGTAACTCCAAAGGTTATAAATAAAGAGAAAATGTATCAACATCCAGATTGTAACTTCAAAAGTTACAAAAAGAAGAAAGAATAAATTTAGGATTCATACCATCAGAGTTACAAAGAACTCATTTAATTGTGTTAGAAAACATCACCGAGTTAGAGTTATACTAATTAACTTCAAGAACATTAATTAGTATGTTGTATAAAAATTTTTGTATAAATAAATATTTTTAATATTTTCATATTTTTATATCCTTAGATTTAAGTTTTTATTATTACATTACTTTACAAAATATAAAAAACTTGACACATTTTACATTCTTTTTTATCTTTAGGTTTAAGTTTATTACAAAAAACTTTACATATTTTTTTTTTGTTTGTATATTTTACATTTTTTTTCTCTTATATTTTATTATTAGAATATTCGTTCGAAACGGAAAAATTTTCTTTTTACCCGCTAGGGTCCCAATTATTCGGTTAAATAAAAATTAAATAAAAATCGAAAAACTTTTTTTTTTTTGAAACGTTATTTCATGTAACTTATTTTTATTTTTTTTTATTTTTATTTAAAGAAAATCTATAAAAAACTAAAAATTTACTCAGAATTACTTTTAATTTCATTTTATTTTGTTTTTAACTTTAACTTTAATTAAAAAATTAGCCTTATGCTATATAATCAGAATTTTTATTAATAGTAAGATCCTTTTAATTTTAATTTTCATTATAATCAAAATTTTTATTGATAGTTTTTTTTTATTTTTTATTTTCATTTTCATGATAATCAGAATTTGTTAATAATTTAAAACAAAATTTTACTTATCTTTATTTCAACTATCAAGAAACATATCAAAATTAATTTCATTCTATAAAATTTACTTTTATTAGAAACCCATTAATTTAATTAAATTATAAAATCTTTAAATCAATATAATTTTATAATTGAAAGTAACTTAACGAATTTAATATATTTAATGAATAATATACTTAGAAATAGTCTTAATTTTAAATTTTATTTTTATTATTTTATTTATTATATAAAAATTAACTTTTTAACTAAAGTTTTAACACAACAGTACCCAGTTATTAGCCTAAGCATTTTTACTTTTTGAAAACATAAAAGTATTAATGGACATTTAATTTTAGAGTAGTTTTAAAATTCAAATAATCAGAAACGTTTTTTTTTATATTAAATATTATAAATAAAACTAATCTTAACAAAGTTTCTAAAATTAATAATTTATAACTTCTAATTAACGTTTAAATATAAAATAATTCTATAACTTTATAATTGTTATTATAAACAACCCAAACCCCAAAATTTTTAATCATTTTAACGTATGAGAATAAGGCGACCATAAACTAAAATATTTTCATGTAACGTTAAAGCGATTCCAATTAATTTATAATAATTTAAATTTTAAAGGGCGATTTTACGTAACTAACATAACCCACAGACCAATAAACATTGTTTTACCTTCATTACCTTCAACAAAAAACAAAGTACCCAAGTTTTTTTTATCAACTCACATACTGTCATACAATCCAGAAAACAAAACCATTCTTTTATGTTCGATCTTGCGAATAGTAAATATGGGGACGCCTATGATTATTGTCGTACTGTCCAACAATAAAAAGGAACAATGGTTTACACTTTACATTTAACCATTACATATACAAATTACAAACATTGCTTTGCTTCTTAATATGTTTACAAATTGTAAATGTCTTACCTTCCCAACAGTGGCGTAACTAAGAGTCATAGGGCCCCCCCCCCAAAGAAGAAGAAATCCCCTGAAAATATATATATATATATATATATATATATATATATATATATATATATATATATATATATATATATATATATATATATATATATATATATATATATATATATATATATATATATATATATATATATATATATATATATATATATATATATATATATATATATATATATATATATATATATATATATATATATATATAAATGTATTTATACACATAACTCGTATTAGTACTCCTTTTTATTAGAGAAATTAGATATTTTGTATAAAAAGTATGTGACATTTTTAAAAGGTATGTAAAATGAGATAAATGCTCTTTTAAAAAGGGAAAACATGTATTAAAGACTTTTCTCTTTGTACAAAAATTTAATCAAACTTCTCCAAAATCTTTAATTTTGTAACAAAGATATATTATTATTTTTACTTAAATATCCAATTTCTTCCCCCTCTCCTCCAAAAAATAAGTATCAATCTAGTTAATTGATATATATATATATATATATATATATATATATATATATATATATATATATATATATATATATATATATATATATATATATATATATATATATATATATATATATATATATATATATATATATATATATATATATAAATATATATATATATATAAGCAAATTATTAACTGGTAAATATTAACTAAACTGAAGTGTTGAATTTATGTTCACTCGTCCAAATATTGGAAAGGATGAATGCTTTATAATTTACCAAAACGTTTTTAGCTCATTGCCATGAATTTATTAACTACTTCTTTCAGATCAAGAGTATGATATGTTTTCATTTTCAATGCCCAATGTTTTAATGCACTTAGCCTTGTTTGTGTCGATATTGTTCCTTTAAAAAAGTTTCTCTTTAAACTTGTGTCTAAGTTTAATCATTCAGGTTAAGTCCAAATACCGTGCAAATATTAAATTGAACTGCTGTACACAAGTCTGTTAAGCTACTTGCTAAGCAGCTGTTTTGAATAAAAATACAAATCTTTTGAATAGTTACCTATATTTTTATTTTCCTTTCAGTAGTCATTAAAGCTTTGAATGTGATTAATTGTCCATAAACCCAAAGATAAATCTAAATCGTATTTCTTTCTTTCACTTTCAGTTTTCGAACCTATCTTTAATCTTTAACGGTGGCTTGCTATTGCTGTAGAGGGAGCAAGAAAATGAAAATAACTCATTAACATTGTTCTTGTAATGAAACGAGTAGTTATCTGCTCATTTAATATATCAAGAGAATTATTGAAAACCCTATTCTAAAGGTTTCAATGGGTCTTCAATTTTTTCATAAGATAAGCTCATCAAAAAACTTTTAATCTGTATTTGACGTCTGGAAGTAATTTTACTCCAATGTTCCAATGTGCTAACTCCGAAGTTTCTCTCACTACATCTTCAAATTTGTGTCTAGCTCACATAAGTTTGATTTGCTTGTCCTAATAAGTTGCTTTTTGAAGATCTGTATTTGGACTTTTGCACATTTTTTGAGACAACATTGATGCTTTCCAATACTTTTACTTTGAAACACAAGACAGAGAATAAACTCAAATTTTCTAACTGCTTCCTGAGACCAAGGATTCGTTTCTTTCACTTGACTTTTTACCCATAAATATCACTTGAGTATAAGAACTATGAAATACTTTTAAATTGTTTATTGCTAGTAAGGAACTCATACTTGCGACCACCTAGTTGGACACACGCAGAGAAAGCTTTTGATGCATTCGTTATATGTTGAACAGCTGTTAATTCCTTGCCGCCGAGCTGTTTGAACTGAAATACACATATTTTTTTCCAGTTTGTCATAAAAATTTTGAAGAGCCATTATATCTTATACAGAATCATTAAGAATTAAATTTAAATTAATTATGAGCTGCACAATGAATTTATTCTGCATTTGGAACAATTCTAAACGAGCCTTAGGTCCTGGAATATTTCCCTTGCATATTTGCCCCTCCATCATAGCCTTGACCTCATGCATTTTTCTAATTTAATTTTTTTGTTATCTAATACCTTAATTTTTTTTTTCAAAGTTTTAGGCACTGTTCTCCATGTTATAAATATCCACAAATTTTTTTTTAGGAGGTGCAACTATTTCTTAAGGCCGGAATTTTGACCCTATAAATGAACATAAAATTCTGAATTTTCAGCTGATTTGACTCTATAAACACCAAACTGTAGCTTATTTTACCCTCTAAAACGTTGTGTTTGTTCTGTGACAGTAGTCGAATATTCTTTCAGAATTTTCAAATTTTCAAAACCCATGTTTTTGACATTTTTCGTGTCAACTTCCAGATTTTTTTTCGAAATGACTTCAAACTTGAAATATTATCTAAAATAGTACTGAAGTATTTGTTGCTACTATGGAGCGAAGTGCTCAGCGTTGTCCAATTTCCAAACCCACTTTTTAGATTTTGAAATGAAATATTGCGATAATTTTTTTCCTGTTCGGGGAAGTGGATGAATTCTTCAGGCATATTAGAAAGAGATGCACATTTTATACTTAAATAATTTCCTTTGTATATGCAATAGTTTTGGGGTTTGTTCTTGCAACAAATTTTCAAAATTTTTGAAAATTTTTTAAAAATTTTCTTTGGGTTTACAAAATTGTCTATGAAGAAGATGAAGTTTTGTTTCTGATTCAGAAAGCTGATTTGATGTTGATTTGACATGAGAAAAATATATAAATTTTTTCACTTTTTCAAAATATAAATGTTTGAAAAAGTGATATATTGGGATATTTTCTTTATGCTTGTCCGATCAACATCAAATTTTCAGGGCTTGTATAGTCGGGCGAGATGTATATATATATATATATATTTATATATATATATATATTATTATATATATATATATATATATATATATATATATATATATATATATATATATATATATATATAGTATATATATATATAGTATATATATGTTATATATATATATATATATATATATATATATATATATATATATATATATATATATATATATATATATATATATGTTGTTAAATTATGTATTTTTTCATATTTCATTTATTATTTCGTTTGTTTGTTTTTTCGCAATTATAAGGCCCTCTTTTTACCTGGGTGTGGGCCCCCTCGTACTGCGTGGGGTCTGGTGGCCGCGAAGGCGCCCTGCATACTAATGCTTACAAATTGCTTGCTTATTAATATTTTTCTCAAATTACTTTGTGTATGACTTCCAAACGTATTTTGTTATGTGATTTGCTAATATTTTAATTAATCTTTAATACTAAAATGCTTTATAAATGTATCTTCGTGTAACTTTGTTAACCTAGTACTATAGACAAAATCTTTTGTACACACTTGTCCATCTTACATTGTGACGTAAAACTTTTCTTTTACTAACATTCATGGAATTGATCCAGAAGACCAAAAGATTTAAATAAATAATTTTAACTTCTTTTCATAAAGATGTTAACATCCAACAATTTTTAATTAAAAAACTAAATTTATTAAATTATATCAAATTTATCTAATCAGATTAAAATTTAAATTGAATAAAAAACCAAATTTTAAAGTAGCTTTGGCTTCACCTACCATTAACTTTCAATGATCAAATATTATATTCTAGCTTTTGAATTAAGATGAATTAAGTGCAGTTTTAAGAAACCATCCTGGCTTCAATTTCCGGGAGTGGAGATAATGTTGCAATATTAGAATATTGAAATAAAAGACATTAAATTTTATTAATGTCTATCAAGCACTCCAAATTCATCTTATGTTTGGTCTCTGGAATCAATTGGCGCCATGATATCATAATTCAGTAATATTTGGTAACATTTGTTTATCAATTTAAAACACTTTTATGTTTCTTTCAAGCTTAGCTTTGCGCTTTCCGACTAATAAAACATATATCTATGACTTTCGTAATACTCCCCGAAAGCCCCAAAGTAAAACCCTATGAGAACACCCCAAACTTAAAATCTTAAAGGATGATTCATCTGCATCCCCAATCCCCTTTTCTTAAAGATACTCCCTGAAAAGAGAGAGAAAGGAGAGAGAAAGAGAGAGATCGTGGGAAAAGAGAGAGAACCAGTAGTTCGGGAAAGAGGGAAAGAGTGAAGACCAGTAGGAGGGAGAAGTAGTCACCAAACGTTTTATAAGGGCTTGCAATCTCAGAATGAGCACTAGTTGGAACTAATGGGACTGTGGGATAACAGGCTTTAAGCTTGGAATATTTTTAGACAGTTGAAAATATGATTTATAGTTGAATAAATAAATAAAGTTCCAAAAAATATTAAAGAAACAGTTTATTTAATAATGGGGAAAAATTATAATATGTTTTATAATATATATTAAGTATATAAATATATGTATAATAAATTATATATATATGGTTATATTTTAATATATATTATTTTTATTCTTTTTAATAATTAAAAAATAATACAGGAAAATAATTATTATAGCCACAAAGATGTAATATAAGGCTATACTCGGAAGTCTGGTTTTCAGTAAAGGTAATTATTAAATAATTTTAATATAACGTTATTAATAATAATTTATATAATAATAATTTATGACTAAAAAATAATTATTTTTCTATTGTGACTATTGATGGCAATGACAATGTTTTCTTTTGATGTTTTTAATATTTAATTATCTTATATTGTTTTTGAAACAATAAAACAATATCAACAATATTGTCATTGGTATATTAATAATAATAATAATAATAATAATAATAGTAATAATATTGATATTAATGTTAATAATAATAATAATAATAATAATAATAATAATAATAATATTAATATTAGTAATAATACGATACACACAATAATATTGATTGAAAGCGGCGCACGAAAACGCGAAAGCGTTTATACGACAAATGCGAAACGGTTAAACACCAAACGATTGAATCAGCAACGATCTTAAGGAAGACCATAGATCAGTGAGGATATGAAACGTCGAAAGCCATACTGACGATCTGGAAAGAAGGGAAAATGAGATTCTAAGGCGATCGAGGCAAACAGAGAGTTAAGCGAGAGTTTCAAGATATTAGATAGAATACAAGTTAAGCGTAATAGGTCGATAGTTAGAAGGGTCAGAGGCTACCTTTTTTGGGGATTGGTTGAATAAAAGCGAGTTTCCAGCATTGAGTAAAAATATTAGTATTGAGCAGGGAGAGCGAGGACAGGCGCCAGCCTGTGGAACACCTCCCTCAAACAAAAGCGAATGCCATCTGGGCCACTGGGCCTTCCGACGTTCATTGATCTCTAGTATATTCAAATTGATCATGAGTAATGACAGTAGAGGGTTATTGGACACCTGGAGAGGGATGGAGCAGAAGAGGGGAGCTAACCTTCGTCCAGGGTGGAATTTAGATGAAAAGAAGACCAAAGAGATTAGCCTTTTCAGAAGAAAGTAAGAAACAGAACTATCAGAACATAAGAGGGGGTGAAAGGCAGATGAAGTGGCGTAATGAAAACGCGAAAGTGTTTCTCACGATAAAGCGAAACGGTTAAACACCCAAACTGAAACTGAACGAAGTACACCG